>VDFB02325702.1:0-29481 GCA_007258455.2 Sequoia sempervirens
GCATCTTGCAACACCTTCTCTTCCCATCTTGCATCCATGGCCCTTTTTTTTCCAACAATTTGAAATAGCTTCTTCCATCTTTCCACATTGGTGTTCCACCTTTCAATGGCACTTACTTCTTTTAAAAACCACTTGTTAATTTCCCTAATGTTTATAATTGCATCTCTATAGTCACTATCCTTTAGAAAACTTGTATTCAAGATAAAGGGTGAAATGTTCTTTGTATATTTTTCTCTTTCTTGACATAAAAATAGATCAGCTTTAATAGAGTGGTGGTTAGAGAGTGTGTAAGGATATACACAGACTCTCACATTGTCTTCATTAGGGACAAAATTGAAGAGGTTCTTATTGGCATAAAACATGTCTAGCCTTTAGTAAATTTTGTTACTCCCTTTTTTGTGTATTGCACCAGGAGTACCATAATCCTTTGCAATCCTTCTTACATTTCTCCATGGGATCTACAAGGCTGAGTTGATGTTTCAATCTATACCTAGAATATTTCTTGTTACCATTACAGGATATATCCATTCCCCCCCACTTATCTTCAGTCTGTTCTACCATATCAAAATCCCCCCTGTGATCCATGGAACATCTGGGAGGGTGGAAAGCCATTGCCATAGCTTAGCTTTGTCTCTATGATCATTAGGTGCATAGTCTAAGCATAATTTGAAGGCTACATCATCCTTTTTGAGGGTTTCCTAAACCAGGCCCTATTGCAAGTTGAGATGCTGCTATTAGAGATCAATTGGGCCCATTGATTAGCCACAAGGATGGCTACCCCACCTCTACACTTCTCATGGGACGTGGATAAGGAGAAACCCCATTCCAAATAAACCTGAGGTTGTTTTGTAGGGTAAACCTGACCGCCTTGGTCTCTAACATTAGGAAGAAATATTTTCTTTTGATTAAGTTTGAAAATATCCTTATTATATATTTTTGGCTAGGGGATTCCAATCCCTTGACATTCCAGGATAAAAAATTAACTTTCATTATCAACCACCATTTCAAAATCCACTTTTTCATTCCTAAAAAAAATGAAGCATTTGGGGCACCTTTCATCTATTTCCATACTCTTTTCTAGGGGAGGCTAGATTACCAGACTCGTATTCTTTCTCTTAGTTTTTAGCACACATGGGGACTTTCCATTTTTTATGGAATTCTTACTTTTCCTTGGAATACCCATTCCATTTCTACTTTTTGGGGCTTGAATGGGCTCCCCTTGGGTGACATTCTCCAAGAATTCATTCTTAATGTCCCCTTCTTGGTCACTAGCTTTCCTTTCCTCTCTGATAGAACCCCCACACTCAAGCATCTTGCATGGGATAGTGTCTTTCTGTATCTTTGAATCCTCTATGTTAGGAGTTTTCCTAAGAGATTGGGTGACAATAGCCTCCAAGTTGGAAGTAGATTGGGATTGGATAGGTTCTAGAGTGGGGACATAGGTTTTTCTCTGGGGAAACAAGGGATCCGCTAGTCTAAGAGTCAATCATTCGCAGGGGGGTCCCTAGAGTCCTCATCCAAACACATAGATCCATGAGCCTCCTGGATTTATTTCTCCAATTTAAAATCAAAGGGGTTTGAGCCTTGTTTTAACTTCAAAATTGAGTTAGAATTAGGTTGCAGCTCAGGTCTTATGTACTTGTTTTTTATTCTTTTCCTTATCTATCTCATAACAAGCTATTGGGCATTTATCTTTTGGAGTAGCTGAGCCTCTCCTGGGTTCTCAACATTAGGGTTTTGATGGGTGGGGTGGGATATCCCCTCATTCCCTTTGGGGGGAATCAACTGCTCAGAGACACCCACTCCATCCTCCCCCATTTCTAGTGTGCTAAAGGAATTGGTGAGAGGGATTGCAGGAGACTTATCAATAGGGGAATAATTATGCTCGATCAAGAAAGTGATAGTCATCTACTCTCTCAACATTTATAGGATAGGGACTCAACATCAAGTTCCACACTATGGTTAGAGGCATTGATAGGATGTACTAGCTCTGAGGTTGGGATAGATTCCCCATAGGCTTGCACTTTAAGCAACACCTCTCTAGGGATGACATTATATTTTCCTTTTACAATTCTTGGCCTTCTACTCTTGATTAGAGGGTAACCATTGTGGATATGTCCTTCTCTCCTACAAAGGAAACAAGCATTAATGTTGCCCAAAAATTCGAGTGGGAAAAATAACACCCAAAATTCTTCACAAATCTTTAAGTTATTAGGGATTTCAACAATAGGGTTAAGAGAAATGAAGGCTTGAGCATCCAAGTTGGGCAACGCTAACCTAGTCTCATCAATTTTTAGGACTTTAACAACTAGTTTCAAAATTTGAGGGAGGATGCACCAAAATTTGGGAGGAAAATTTTTAACAGTAACACATCTAGGGGCTAATAGTGCAATTACTTCCTCAGCAATAGCGGTCGATGTACATGGGAGGGTGTGGAAAGTGCAACCCCATATATTCTAGTAGGGTTTTGTTAGAAATTTCTCCTACAGTACATGTTCTTTAAAAAAAATTACAAATAGTCCTTTTTGGAGAAATCTACAGTAGGTTATTTTCACACCAAACTTTTTAGACCAAACATTTGAGAACCAGGAATCAATATAATTACTAGCCAAACATCTGTTATTATCAATGGCGGTTAAAAAAATTGTAGTGTCTTTAATTTTTTATCTTTCTTTTCTTATTGTGTCTTTCATAACATCATTTGGGAATATATGAAAGTCCATGGCTAAGTCAAAAACATCCTTACCTTCCCTTCCATTTTTGTAGTGCACCTCTTTCACAAAAAAACTCATGCCTTGTAGAGCAATAGAGGCCTACTCAGAGACAAGTTTGGAAAAGTACTTTTGGAATAGATTAGGGTTACTTTCTTGAGTTTTGGGGGGTCAGGGGGTTTCAAACCCCCCTTCATTAATGATATTAAAAGTCACAGTAAAATTCTAGCAATAACTATATAGTAAACCACACACTAGTGCTAGAGGGCGAGGCACAACTAAGAAGTCAAGAAGGAAAAAAAGGTCAGGGATAGAAGAAGCCTTACAGACAAGACCCACTATGGGGGATGGTATGTCCCCCTCCCCTACAACCATTGGATCTGACGAAGAACCCCATCCCTTGCACAACATGCCACCAGGTTGAAGAGCCCTCAATTTCTTCTTTCGTCGATAAACTAATTCCATCTTCAACTTGAGATATTTTGAAACAAAAATTATAATATAATTCACAAAAAAAGTGTTTAAATAAATTAAAAATAGTTAATTCTACATAGCTATATTTAATATAATATAATTATTAACTTATATATATACAAATTATATAATCCTCTATAAATATAAAAAATTACTTAAGAGATTGATAAATTATTTCAAAAAGGGTGGATTATATTACAAAACAAAATAAAAATGCACTTTAATGTAAAATAAAACAACTCTTAAATAAATTAATTAAATATTTTCTTAATAAAAATCTAATGCTTTACAATGATTAAGAGAGATGCAAACTAAAGCTAACAAATATTTATCTTATTAATACTTGCCCTTAGCAATACAACAATACTATTGCAATGGGTTTTATTAATTAGTTATGAGTACAAGTTATTTTTGAACCAATTAAATACAATTTTTTTTATCTTCTTTAATTTTCTTTTCCAAAATGAATATGTAAAATATTTTTACTTCAAAATTTTTTAAAATTATTTCTCTTCAACATGATTGGCTAAAGTAATAAAATGTGGCTTAAAAAACTATGTTGGGGATGATGGGTACTACCTAAGGTAAGAGAATTTAAGTGGATGACACTCCATGCTAGGATCTTGAAAAGTGATTGATTGAAAATAGTTGGAATGGAAGGCCCCAACTAGTGTGTCATGTGTGAAGATAGAGAAGAAAATGCATATCACATCCTCTTAAATTGTCCCTATGTTGTGAAATGTTGGGATTGGCTATTAGGAAGCTTGGGATGGGCTACTCAAAGAAGCAATAAACTAGGGGTAATTTTTAGAAGCTTTCCATCATTGAAAGAGAAGCATATTGGGGAAAAATATGGCTGACTATTCCATAAATCATGATACGAAACATATAGAAAGAAAAAAATAGAAGAATATTTCAAGATAATATTATGTTACTAAATGAATTAGCATTGATAAAAGAAAGAAACATTTCATAATGGATGAATTATCATATCTATTTGCAAAGGAAAACAAAATTCACATTATGGGATGATGATCTTATAAAGAGATGAAACTTACTCAAGGTTCCCCCATTCTTCTAGTTTGCTTCAGACCCTAACTTGAAAAGATTGAAGGAAAAATAGAACCTCCTACCAAGGGGAAGATTGAAGCTAAACATTTATGGGGCCTCTAGTGGAAATATATGGAAGTCAAGAATTAGATTCATCATAAGAAATGAGAAAGGAGAATTAGTAATAGCCTTATGAACTAAAATATTGATATCTCTCTTCAAAAATAGACTCTCCACTGGCACCCAACTTGTTTTGATACCATGTAAGAATTGGCTATGGCTGTCAAGATAATGAGACCAAATGGAAAGCACAAAAAGAGAGAATATAATCTGACAAGAATAAACTGTATTCTTATAATATTATTCAATGATATGATATTGTGTTGTACAATGTAGTAGAGATGGCTTGTTTATATAGCCAAGGTGAGATGCAGTATGTAATAGGATTATGACAAGTGTCTTAATCATATGACATGAGACAACTAATCACACTTACCTAGGTTCGCATGTGTTACAAACTTCAAAACATCAGATAAAAACTAGTGACAACTAACACCTTCTAGAAAGATTCCTTCCTAGGACCTAAGTAAACTTAACATGTGCAAATAAGTCCCCTAGTAATGAATGAACTAGGTATAAGACTTTATTTACACCAAAAAAAAGTCTTAACTTATTTAGTGGTAGTCACAAGGTTGTGCTTGATTGGAGAAGGTTAAATTTTTTGCATTTTTCTGAAAGAGGAAAATATGAGTTTAGGGAAATTAATTCCTTCAACATGATGGTGTTTGACAGAGGAAAGAAATTTACTTCCATCCTTAGTAGGTTTTCCCTGCAATATTTAGAATTTTGTGTCATAGCCATATCTTTGTTGTCCATATTGTATCTTGCATCCTTTTTTGATCCCATGATCATGTGTATACATTTTTTTCTTCCATGAGTTATTTTATTTCAAGTTTTTCCTAGTTTTTTTTTTTTTTTAATAAAAGATATAAATTCTTTTTCTCCATATTAGAGGCACATATCCCCAACTAGAGCCATTATTGGGACTCACTTTACTAATGCCATTTTTTCTTGATTACCTTTGTTTGTGTTGATATTACATGATACATGATTAATAATTGCTTTTGAGAAGTATGTAAGGCTCATTATGTCATAATGTATTATTTACTATATTTTACCTTTCATATGCTTTAATTAATTGACTGAAATAAAAATTAAAAATATTTGCTAAGTCAAAGGTGAAGGTCGCTATTGATGGTTCCTAGTACATCGAAGCCTTAGGAGCCCCCAATGGGTTCCTAGTTTCACAATCCATCCCAAACAAGGAGAATTAAATTATAAAAAATTAAATGCCAAGGTAGTAGAGGGGAGAAGGTACACAATAGTCTCGAGGCATGATAGAGTGTGTGGTAGGTATTTGAAATTTTTAATGTTTCTTCTTTCTTCAAGAATGAAAAATTCTTAAGCTTTGATGAATTCTCTATTCCTTGTTGATGGTTTGATAATTTTAATACCACACATGGAACCACTAACAAAGAAAGAAGTTAGCTATGTGAAAGTGTCTTTGGTTCTTGTTGGGTGTAAAAGAGTCAATAGGGGAAAGATCTTAGGCCTATGATGATTATTTTATTGTTTGTGCATCTTGTTAAAAAAATTTGTTATGGTTAATTAGCCTAATGATTTATTTTTTATGCTAGATTCTCTACCTACTTGCATTCATGGCATGACCATCCCATACACTAGTATTGATTATGATTTTCCTCTATTGATATGGAATACTTTTTTTTGTGTTAGATTGATCCTAGGCGATGAATTTTAAATTTGAATAGTGTTACAATTGTATTTGGTTTTATTCCATAGGTTTATATATTGTAGAAGGTTATCATTTTTGGAAGGGGTTGTTTCTTTTTTTGAAGGTTGTGTAGTTACAAATTTTTTTCTAGGGTTTCAACTCACACCTTTTCTAGTTATAGGATGGATATGGATTCGTGGGGTATGTGAAAGATAAGATGCATGTATATATGTTGTCTAGTGAATGTATCCATTGATGTTTAAATTTCTATAGGAAGGTATTTTATCTTTGTAAATACTTCCCTTGCCATATTCACTCATATGAGTGTAACAAGCAATTGGTGAATGTAAGAATATTCCAAATATTACAATCTTTGGAATGGCATTTTCCATGTTTCAAATGCACTATATAAAACTCAAATTGGATGACTAAGTATGCTCTTTATATAATATTTTTTCTTTGATGGAGTTTGTGCCCAAATTAATTCTTCTATTTTTCTTTTCATGATTTTATTTCTTGTTACCTATGACTCTATAACCCATTGGATGCACTAGTCTTTAGTCTACCTAGCAAATCTCAATTTATCAATAAAAAACATAAATCAATAGTATAGGAGTAGGAATAGTTTGTATACATTCATAACCTCATGATGTAACTAGGTATCAATCTTCATTAAGCCTCAAATGAATCCATTGTACGTATTTTACATTATTTTACTTGGTTTAGTGATAGTCTTTGGGGACAAGTAGGTAGGTTGGGTATGGAATTTTTTTTTAAATTTTTTTTCATTATATGTGATCTCAATAGATGTTAAGGTATACCACTAAGAAAAATCTCTTGAGTTTAAGATGATCTTAAAGATTAGGAGATAAAACCCACTCTCATTGAGTTGGAGATTAACCCTCCATAGTTTCTTGATGGGATTTGTTATTTGTTTTTTTAGAACCAAACTTATTCTTACCACATACCTATGAACTTGCCATAATTCACTTATCAGTAAGGTAAAAGATCATCCAACACTTAAGGGATTTTAGGCCTTTACTTCTTCACTTTGGGCTAGATGTAAAACCCAAAAGAGTAATCCTAAAGATTGTGTTTATAGATATTGGTGTGTATATGTATCAAACACATGATAAATAGATAGTTCTCCTTAAATGTTTAAGAGACACAATATCTTGAATATTTGGCTTATCTTCATAGCAATGACTAACACAAACACGAGTAAATATAATTCATTAAGATTCTCACACACCTAGAAAGAGTTTTACAGGTATGTTGATTGTATATTTGTGATCAATTACTAAATTTATTACCACAAAATTTTGTGGAATTACTTTGCTAAACTAGTGCTATACTCTTGGGATTTAGTCAAACTTAATATCCATATGACATAGAAAACAATTTTATATCTGACAATACCTAAAACCTTGAAAATGTTGCATTACAATATCCTCGCTTATTGTTTCCACAATTCACATCTTACTAACATCCTTGTACATGAACTAATTTATAGCCACTATTATATTCAAGAATTTACATACATTCATTGAAATAATAGGAAAGAATAGAACAACATATCCATTGGGAATCAACGACGATAAATAAGATAACCATTGATTATATTATTCATAGTCTGTATAACTTGTACATAGGAGAGTAATCTATATAAACTTTATACTATTTTTCTATATGTATAATTTTCCTTGTTATCATAAAACCATATACATATTGATTGACTTTAACCTAAAAACATACTACTAGAAATTTTAGTGTCCATTCTTTTCTGTGTATAACCTCCTTAGGGTAAACTACCTATTGACCTCTCTCTGTAATTCAGCCTTGAAATCCCTATTATAAGACAAGGGAGCAACAAGCATTGGGCTGAATTACACTTAAATTTTACTTTCATTCCAAAATAAATACCACTAGAAAGTGAGAATATTCCCCAATCAGTTGCAAAATAGTCATTTGTAAGTCAAGGGATAGCAAAAGAAAAACTCAAAAAAATGTTATTTAGGGAAGACCCACCAATCTTCAAAAAGAATCACTGTCACAACTCCAAAAACATGCAATGTTCCCATCAAACTAAAAATTGTCACCATCAACATCAAATGCATAAATAAACAAAGACCCATATCACAATCCACCAGCCAAAGAAAGCAAGTTATAGCAAAGGACCAAAAATTGAGCACCAGTTCATCAAAGGAGTAGGTTGCTACTTTTCCTTGTCTACAACAAAGTAGGTATGACCCCTTAGGGTCCTTGTTGAAAGTGGGGTATCCATCAATACCTCATCCTTAGAATCAACCAAATCAGTCATAGCCATGAGATACTAGTGGTAGTCAAAGTTAGTTTTGTCTCCGCTGTCAAAAGAATCATCTGAGACTTCAATGGGAGAATTATGATGTCCCATATAATCCCATTGATACCTATTCCTTCTTGTAGCTTCCCTCTCTATAATTTCAATTCTATTCTCCTTTCCTTTGGCTAATTCCTCCATGGCAATTCAGCCTCTTAGATGATATGCATAATTGAGAACACCCCATGCAGATTTCTTGATAGCTCTCACTTTCTTCCTTCAAGTCACAGTGATTTTAGGCATATCTCATTCAATTCATTGAGAATCATCCTCAAACTCAAGAAGGTTGAGTCTCTTAAACTTATGGACTGGGCTAATATTCATAGTTACCTTACCTATTTCCTTAACAACTTATCAAATTTTCTCAAAAATAAAACACCACCCAACTCAGAAATAACAAGCTCAAATTCACACTTACTTTCACACTCTTAATTCACACAAAAAATCAAATGGTGAGAATAATTAAGAAAGTGATTTGAATTAAATAGAACAACAAGAGAGTGACTACATTAATTTTCCAAGAAAGCTTGTGTGAGGACATCGACCATCAATTACCCTAATTTTGTACCTAAGTTGTTGATCATACCTTGAAGTGAATCAATGGGTAATTGATCAGGATTATTAATTATGACAATATTAAAAGCATGTGTATGATACTTCTCCATAATCAAAAAACCTAAGTGAGATAATCATCCACTTGGTTTTCATATTAACCACACACTTAATGTCTAACCAAACATGTCTTACATTTACCCACTTGCTCATAGGAATTAATTTTCTTGCAGTTGATCATAATAAGATAGTGGGGAGCGATCATGATTTATCTTTGGAATGTTGGCCAATACCCTACCTTCAATTTCAGCTTACCACATGTACTAGCATCTAAAAAATTAGATGGCAACAAAAAATATTTCCCAAATTTCATGAGTGCCTAAGAATCAATTCTAATTTAGAACCTTTTTTGTCTTAGAGTGGTCCGGCCAATATTTTAGAACACCTTATCTCTATATGGATCAATCCAAGCCTTTGAAACAATCCACGTGGCACATGCATGCATGCCTATTGCAAAATATAGGACAAAAGCAGGGCCCTCACGAGATGGCAGGGAGCGGTCAGGATTAAAACACATCACCTACCATAAACTATTGATCATCCTCCCTTATGAAGAAATTTTCATCATCAAAGCCTAGTAGGTACCACAAAAGTGAGAAATGTCACCTTTCCCATTAGCCTGTGTGATCATCTTTCCTTAATGCACAAGACGAAAAGGTGCAAGGAGAACTGTTCTAATGAAGACATGTGTTGTCATGTCCATCATTGATCTTAGTTGAAGCTGTCTATTAGAATTTTGAAAACACTTGTCCCTTCACCAAACATGACACATGGCCATTGTTTCTAATCATCCACTTAGTGAGATAATCATTCACTTAGTTTTCTATTTTATCTCACTTCCTGACATATGTGGAGCCACATAATAATTATTATCACAGGTTGAAAACATGATAGTTTCCTAGTGATCTCATCTCCATTTTTTTTAAACAGAGAAAAATAATCACACACTTGGTCAAGCTCAACAGGTTTTAACTCTTTTAGTAGAGCACTCAATCCTGGTTCATAAGATTCATAAAAAAAATTAATGCACTATGATTTTTTCAGCTCTATGACATTTGGGAATTTATGAAAAATTACTCATAAACCTTGCATAAAGATCATATGATGATTCTTCTTCATATCTTCTTATGGAGGAGAGGGCTTGAATAGAAATTATAGGATCACAAATGCAATCAACTTCTTGAAAAAAAAAATTGGGGCTCTATGATATCAACAATATCGAATGATGTGTGAGCTAAGATAATAGGGGTGTAAGTTCTTTGACATTCATTTTTAGCTTTTGACTTACACCTTTCATTGATATGTGGTGTTTCATGGCAACAAACACTTGTATTCAAATGACCTTTGTTCATTCCATATTTTAAGTTGTTTTCAATATTCATGGCTATACCATAGACTTGATGGAAATTTTTAGGATCTTTATCTCTCATTAAATAGCTCATCTTACTATCAATAGATCCCAAATAATCAACCAAACATATTGCATCACTTAATCTCAAGAGCTTAGGAATATCCCTTAATGTCTTAGCAAATATTTGGTTAAAATGTTGGAACCAACTTATCCTTCTCTTTCTCAATGTTCATGAATTTATTTAGCATAGAACTAGCATGTATTTTTTCACCAAATTGCTCTATAAATACTATATTGAACTCACTGAAAGAAAAAAATAGAGCAAGCTAGTAAATCAGAGAACTAATCCCTTACATCTCCTTTCAAAGATTGAAAAAATAGTCTCATAATTATATCCTCATGATCTACTTCATAGTCATCCATTAAATTGTTGAATTCTTGTAGATGCTTATTTGTTGATCTATATTTTGTACCTTTGAGCATTGGTAACTTATCTCTGATTTCAAGTGGAATAATAATTGGGTAACCATTAATTCCACTAAAATTAATGGATCTCTATCTTTCAGAGTTAAAACTTCTCTTAAAATCTATCTGGAGCTAATTACAAACCATGATTCCACTAGGAAGTGTACACATATGCATATATTTATGATATGCTTTCTTATACCTTTACAAGTTTTTCTTATCAGCTTAACTATTTCAAAGGATACTTCTTATAGAAGAGGGGATTTGTTACTCATGATTTCTCTTCATTTAGAGAGCCTCATGGGGTGAACAACCCTAATCTACCTTAGGAACAATAGTGAATTTTCAAAATCTGAAAGAGCAAGTCATAGAAATTTTTTGAGCATACTATCTAGCTCTTAGCCAAAGTATGTCAACACAAAAAATGGACTACAATGTAGTGTGCTATCATCATAGAAATGCTTTGGCGCCTTGTCAAAACCAAAGAACGAGAGTATCTAAGAAAATAGAAAAGTGAATTCTTCTATCCAATTGCTAAGAACTCACAAAATATAGGGAAATAACAAAAAGTGATAGAACTAAGATAAAGAAGTAGAGATGAAAAATATAAGGAGAAGAAAGGAAATACTTATGATCATGTGAGTAATGCAACTTCCAGCTTGTGGTTGTCTTCAATACTTGCACACAAGATGGAGAGAGAAATTGTTGGGTGGCTGTATAGGGGCTTGCCTCAATCAAGCCCCATTTTGGTGTTCCCACCTACATGAATAGCTAGATAGATAGAGAGATAAAGGGAAATGAAGTAAAGAGCTCACTTAAAGAACTACAAAATAGTGTTATGATACTCAACCAAGTAATAGAGGATAGGATTGAAATCTTACCACCTCCACCAAGAGCACTCAAGGCTACTTGTGGGAGAAAATCAAAGGAACTAAAGCCTCTACTACAATGGTGTTTTGGTCCACACTTTCTCTATTGAAGTGATGGAGTGTTGATGATGTTGTTATCAAGTGTAAAGCATTTGAAGAGATGGTGAAGAAGCTTCTTAGAGCTTGTGAAGGGATGTGTAGAAGATGAAATGCATATGGAAGGAGTGAATTTTAAGGGGAGATGAAAAAAATTACCATATTTGGGTTGGTCAGCCGAGGAAGGCATTACAAATCGACCCCGAACGGGAAGTGTAATGCCTTTGTAGGCTCTAGACTTAGGAATCTATTAGGGAAATAAGTGTGCCCTGTGGCCCTCCTCGACAGAAATAGCTCCACCGATGCTCAAAATAAGTGCCAAGTGTGGTGCAAGTATTAGGCTTAGGTGGAATTAAGCTGACAAACTTGGTTTTCTAAGGTGGATAAAGGAAAGAAGGGGATTTGCACATGGGGTGAAAATTCACTCATACATTTTCCCCCCACTTTAGTGAGCATGAACACTAATGAGTGCTCGATAAAGTAGATCAAGAAAGATTAGGGTTAGAAATGTGTACCTAAACTATCGAGGAAGTAGACCATGATTTGGAAAACATGAGAGTGCAAAGTCAAAAGAGAACTTCATATTTTTGCAAAACTATGAAGCTGAAGAAAGAGCATGTACTCAAGATGAAGAAGATGCAGATCTTTGATCCAGTATATACACAAGAGAAGAGAAAGATAGAAATGAGAAAAGTGTGTGGCGAAGGAAAAACCTACTTAGGAGTAGAACCTGCACCACAAAGTAAGTGTGTGATAAAAGGAAACCCCACTTGAGGAGGAGAATCCATATCATAAAAGAGGTGATAAAAGAAAACCTTGCTTGAGGAGGAGAACCTATATCACCAAGAAGTGTGTGGTGAAAGAAAAATTTGCTTAGGAGTAGAACCCACACCACAAATTAAGTGTGTGATACAAGCAAACCCCACTCAAGGAGGAGAACCCATATCACCAAGTAAGAGTGATAAAAGCACGTGGTGAAAGAAAAACCCACTCAGGAGGAGAACCCACACCAAAAAAAAAGCATGTGATAAAAGAAAAACCCGCTCAAGGAAGAGAACCTATATCACAAAAGAGGTGAGAAAAGAAAACCCTGCTTAAGGAGGAGAAACTGTATCACCAAGTAACTATGTAAAGGATCTTTTTTAGGTTCTTGTTCCTATAGAGAAAGTAAGCACATAGTCATGCAGAACATCGTCAAGTTGGAAGACTTTCAAAGGGGTCCCTCGAGAACCCTTCAAAAGAAGAGGGGTCCACTCAAGAGACACTATTTGAAAGGTGAGGTCTAGTCAGGCTACCCCTAAGCTAGACATGACTATATGAAATAGGTCTAGTTAGGCTACCCCCAAGCTAGATGAGAAGATATGAAATAGGTCTAGTCGAGCTGCACCCAAGCTAGATGTGAAAGAACTTATTTGGGAGAAAAAATTTCAAAGAGGTCCCTCAGGAACCCTTTAAAAGAGGAAGGGGTCCACTCAAGGACATTTCTTTCAAAAGGCATAAAGAAAAAAGGGGGTCCTTAAGAAGGACACACATCTCCAAAACAAGTTGTCACTACCCACAGCATATAGGGGAGGAGAACCATACAAGATACTTAGAACATGTAGGATAGAGGTAAACCTCAATATCACTTGTCATGCTAAGAAAAGGTAGGTGCATCAATCAAATGAGAATTTGATGGTTCTTGAATCAAGAAGTCACTATATTTTATCCTTCAAAGCTTTACATTCACTTCTGGAATGGCCAAGCACTTGATGGTATACATAGAGAGAATGCTTTTCTTTATCATGTTCATGATACTTGTTGTGTATAGGAGAAGGAAGAGTGATTAAGCAAGCTTTTAGAAGCCACAAAAAAGTATTTTTTTGCTTAGATAAAGAGTGATGAGTAGGAAGCAATCCTTTATCTTGTGGAGAAATATTTGACTTATCACAAGAAGAAGAAGAAGGCATGAGGATAGAAGACAATGGAGGAAGAATCTTTTCAATAGAATGAGGTTGAGATGAATTCTTATCACTTATCCATAGCTTCTATTTAGATCATTCTTATGAGCAACCAAGTCCCAAATTATGCTTACAGGGTGTAAACTCTATAGGGACCTGAATGCCTTGTTTGTTACACCCACAATCTTTACACTCATACCCATATTTAGAGACAAGCTTAAAACCAGGGTCATAACATGTTTCCAAATCTTAAAAAGAAGAAGGATCCTCATATAAAGCATTGTCCCAGCAACTAGGATCACACTCCTTTATGGGATTTCCACCGTCCTCTTTAATAGACTGTTAACATTATCCTCCTTAGCAGAAGTGTAATCATCTTCCTCAGAAGGAGGATCAACACTAAGAACATTACAATTTGCACTCACACCATCCTGCAATACAAAAGAACAATTGTCTCTAATAGCAAGTGTGGATGATGTTATCAAAAGGTTTAAGTGGATCAAGTTGACTTTATATTCCTCACTAAAGGAATCTATAAAGTCTAAGGAACCCCAATCATCACCAAGACATCCATTCTTTTGAGAGGACGTAGAAGAAGCACACTTAGGACTCCTTGCTTCAGAAGGATCTTCCTTACGAACATCTATCTCAAATGTATCCTTTGTAGTAGGTACTACTGGAGTAAACATCAACACATTGGAAGACGCTAAATAAATAAGAGTAGGTACAACTAAATCCTAACCAACAACTACCATTTCACATAAGTGCATAGCTTCAAGGTTAGCCTTGACTGTGACTACTTTATTGTTAGCAATGAACTTAATAGATTTATGAAAGCTATACAAGACTGCACCCATAGCATGAATCCACGATCTAGCAAGAAGGTCATAAGTAACTTTTCTTCCATAACATATACAAGGTAGGTACAATAATGGGTCCCAACCTCAAATGTAAGACTATCGCACCTAGGGCTTGTTGACAAACATTATCAAACCCATGAATGAGAATAGAAGAAGTATTAAGAGAAGACAAGTCAATACTAATATTAGCTAATAGATCAATACTAACACATTGAGCACCAAACTGGATTCAACGAGAGTATGTCTAATGTCAATTTTATTAATGTTAACTATAATCATTAGAGGATACACTTGCTTTTTTATTTATAGAGGTGAGAGATCTTGCAGATAGAACATAATATTTGACGAATCCACATGAATTTATGCCATTAATGCATTAGCATCCATCAACCTAGTGGAAGAAGGAAAGAGGATCCTTTTCAATGATTCTTGAAGCATACCTTGATAAACCAAAGAAGACTGAAGTGAGCCCCACAATGAGATCTTATCTGGAGGAACCTGAGGTTGCTTGACAAGATCGTTATCACTAGGTGCTTTAGTTGTTGGTTTGAGAGCTAGAGGGAGACTTGGTTATTTATTCATTCTATTCTCATAAGCATGGACTACTGCTCTATAAGAGGGAGCCTTAGAAGGATCAGGAGAACCACCATCAAATGGAACACCATCAATAGAACAAATCCTTTTAGAAGAAGGAATAGTTGGAGTCACATAAATAACTAATCTCTTAGGGCTTTGAGGGGCATTGGAGACATAGATTACATTTATGGAACCATCACAACTAGTAGAATGATTATCTGAAGACATGTTCTTAACATCAATCCAAACAAGATCAAATGTGGAATAATTATTCAAAGAAAAAAATTCAACATTGATCCAAGGAGAATCAGATGTGGAAGGAGGTTCATCATTCACACATGCAATGTCTCTAGAAGAGAGTGCAATGGAACAAAGATAGGACTCATCATTCACAAATGCAACATCTTTAGAAGAGAGTGCATTGGAATGAAGGGTAGATTCATCATTCAAAAATGCATCATCTCTAGAAGAGAGTGCATTGAAATGAAAAGATTCATCATTCACAAATGCATCACCTCTACAAGAGAGTGCACTGGAATGAATAGAAGGTAGAGTAACATTAAGAAAGGTATCAATGATTTCATCTTCTTGAGACAAAATATCCTCTAAAGTAAAAGGACTTTCATAAGAAGGATCAAAGACACCAAGTGACATGGGTAAAGCTAAGTCACTATCACATGCACTAGATGGAATATCATTAACATTTTGAAAAAAACTAGATATAGAACTAATAAAAGAATATATTAAAACCATTACAATTTTTTTGGTGTTTTTTATGTTCTATCTACTTAATTCATGTTTATGGAGGTCTTCAGAGCGTAATTTGAGGTTGGAACTTGCGTTGGTCCCTAAAATTTGGCTACCAAAGGAACTAGTATTTTAGGGACTAAACAAGTTCTCTAGGAGACCTTTCCAATGGTGCAAACAATTCTAAATTCTGAGCACCAAGTCAAAAGTTATGACCCTGCCAAGTAGGGGTAAATAAATTCCTAGTTTTTTGAAGAACACTGTTCTTCACGTTAGGTTCACCAAAATGTTGAAGAGAGGAATTGGCTACTCACGCATTCTTCTCATTCAAAGAGCCTCATGAGGAAAATAGCTCTAATCTACCTCAAGAACAACAACAATGTTTCTTAATCTAAAAGAGCAGGTCATAGAGATTTTTTGGATAGACTATCTAGCTCCTAGCCAAAGGATGTCAGTGCAGAAAATAAACTATAGCATGGCATGTTGTCATCTTAGAAATGCGCTAGCATATCATATGAACCAAAGAATGAGAGTGTCTTAGAAAATATAAAATTCAATGCTTCTATTTGATTGCTAAGAACTCATAGAATATAGGGAAATAACAAAAAGGGATAGAACTGAGATAAAGAAGTAGAAATGTCAAAGGTAAGGAAAAGAAAGGAAATACTTATGACCATGTGAGTGATGAAAATTGCAACTGAAGGGTGTCTTTAGTACCTGCACACAAGATGGAGAGAGAAATTGTTAGGTGGTTGTATAGGGCCCTACCTTAGTCAGATCTCGTTTTTGGGTTCCCACCTACACGAACAACTAGATAGATAGAGAGAAAAAGGGAAATGAAGTAAAGAGTACTTATAGCACTACAAAACAGTGTTATGCTACTAAACCAAGTAATAGAGGAGAGGTTTTAAAGCTTACCACCTCCATCAAGAGAACTCAAGGCTGCTTCGGGGAGAAAATGAGAGGAACTCAAGCCTCTGTTCCAATGGTGTTTTGTTCCACACTTGCTCTACTGAAGTGGTGGAGTGTTGATGTTGTTATGAAGTGTAAAGCATTTAAAGAGATCGTGAAGAAGTTTCTTAGAGCTTGTGAAGGGATGTGTAGAAGTTGAAATACATATGGAAGTGAATTTTAAGGGGAGATAAAGAAAATGACCATATTTGGGTCAATCAGCCAAGGAGGGTGTTACAAATTGACCCCCAAAGGGAAGTGTAATGCCTCTACAAGCTCTAGATGTGGGAATATGTTAGGGATGTAAGTGCACCACACAGATGTCTATGTGTCACATGGGTATCCCTGATAGAAATTCCTCCATCGATGCTCAAAACAGGTGCCAAGTGAGATGCAAGAAATAATCTTAGGTGGAATTAAGCCTCCGAACTTGGTTTTCTAAGGTGGATAAAGTAGAAAAGGGGATTTTCACATGGGGTGGAAATTTTCTCCTATACAATTCCAAGTTCTTTTACAACATAATCTTAAGCTTTTAGAATACATATTTTCAATTTGCTTAAGACATTTTAAATGAATCTCTTCAAAATATTGCATACTTCATCATAGACGTTTAAAATTTAGTAATACAAAAGTATGTAAAACAATCACTACTATTCCGTTTCTTTGTCCATAATTCACTCAATAGGGAATCAACATCCTTTCAAACTTGAATAATTTTAATAAACTACTTTCAAACATCACAATACTTTATTTAAATTTATGAGAATACCTGGAAACTTGGAGTAGTTGCTAACCTTTCTTCTTGACTAATTTTTTTTGTAGGTCTTAGACTTTCTTCAAATATTCAATAGGTTCTTTGCAATGAGTTGCCACCTCTCTTTATAGAGGATTGAACTTCAAGTAGTATGAAGCTCCTTGAAGAATGAATTTCATTATGGGTTTTCTCCCACAACAAAGTCACACATAAATTCTTTGAAGTTGATGCTAAATTATTAAACTCACTACCAATTTTGAAAACTTCTCAATATTTGAATCATATGTTCAAATTCACCAAATTCTTGACTCTCTCCAAAAGGATAGTCTTTTTTTGTTCCCCAATGGAGTCACCATTTCTGTTGGTTATTTTTTTAGAACCAAACTTATTCTTACCACATACCTATTAACTTTCCACAATTCAATTATCACTAAGGGAAAGGATTTATCTAACAAGTAAGGGTTTGTAGGCCTTTACTTCTTCACTTCAGGCTCTATAAAACCTAGGAGGGTAATCCTAAAGACTATGTTTATAGATACTAGTGTGTATATGTATCAAATACAGGATAAACATGTGGTTCTTTGTAAATGTTCAAGAGACAAAATATCTTAAATATTTGGCTTATCTTCACAATAGTGACTAACCTAAACAATAGAAAATATAATTCATTATGATTCACAAACACCCAAATAGATTTTTACAAGTAAGTTGATTGTTTGTGATTAGTTGTTGTATTGATTACCATGCACTCTAGTGGAATTAATTTTCTATTTAACCAGTACTATATTTGTGGGACAGAGTCAAACTAAATATCCATATGACTTAGACAATAATTTTATATCTAACAATACCTAAAACCTTGAAAATATTGCATTACAATATCCCCACTTATTGTTTCCACTATAATTCACTTATTACTAACATCCTTGTACATGAATTACTTCAAACCCACTATTATATTCAAGCATTTACATACATTCATTGAAATGATAAGCAAGAATAGAACAAAACATCCATTGGGAGTCAACAGAGATAAATAAGATAACCATTTATTATATTATTCATAGTGTATATAACCTATACACAGGAGAGTAATATATAGAAACTTTACACTATTTTTCTATATGTATTATCCTTGTAATCATAAACCATATACATATTGACTAACTTTATCCTAAAAACATATTACTAAAAAGTTCAATGTCCATTCTTCTTTGTGTATAACCTCCTCAGGGTAAACTACCTACTAACCTCTCTATAATTTAACCTTGAAATCATTTTTATAAGGAAAGAGAACAACAAGCATCAGGATGAATTACACTTACATTTCACTTTCATTCCAAAATGAATTTCACCAAAAAGTGAGAATATTCCCCAATCAGAAGCAAAACAATCATTTGTAAGTTAGGGGAGAGAAAGAGTAAAACTCCAAAAAATTGTTAGTTAGGGAAGACCCACTAATCTTCAAAAAGTGTCATTGTCATAGCACCAAAAACATTCAATTTTCCCACCAAACTAAGAAATGTCACCATCATCATCAAAGGCATAAATAAAAAAAGACCCATATCACAACACACTAGCCAAAGAAAGAAAGTTAAAAGAAAAGACCAAAAATTGAGCACCGATTCATAGAAGGATCAGGATGCTACTTTTCCTTGTTATTAGAAAAGTAGGTATGCTCACTTGGGGTCCTTATTTAAAATTGGGTAGCCATCACCACCTCATCCTTAGAATCAACCAAATCAGTCATGGCCATGAGATACTGGCAGTAGTCAGAGTCAATCTCATCTCCAATGTCAAAAGAATAACCCAAGAATTCAATGGGAGATTGATGACATCCCATATAAGCTTGGTGATACCGATTCCTTCTTACAACTTCTCTCTCTAGCCTATCAATTTTCTTCTCCTTTCCTTTGGCTAATTCCTTTGAGAAAATTCAGCCTCTTAGATGATAGGCACATTTGAGAACATCCCGTGTATATTTTTTGATAGCTCTTGCTTTCTTCCTTGAAGTAATAGGGATTTCAGGCATATACCATTCACTTCAGGGAGAATCATCCCAAGACTCAAGAGGGTTGAGTCTCTTAGACCTGCAAATTGGGTTGATATTCACACTTACCTTACCCATTTCCTTAACAACTTATGAAATTTTATAAGAAAAAATCACCACCCAACTCAAAAATAGCAAGCTCAAATTTACACTTACTTTTAGAATCTTAATTCCCACAAACAATCAAATGGTGAGAATAAGTAAGCAAGTGATTTCCATTAAATAGAACAACAAGAGAGTGCTTGCATTAATTTTCCCAGAAATCTTGTGTGAGGATGCTAGCCATCAATTACCCTAATTTTGAACCTTAGTCGTCGATCATACATTGAAGTGAATCAATGGGTAATTGATCAAGATGATTAATTATGACAAGATTAAAAGAACGTGTTTGATACTTATCAATAATAATAAAACTGAAGTGAGATAATCATCCACTTAGTTTGCATATTAACCAGATGCTTAATTTCTAACCAAACCTATCGTGTCACATTTACCTGCTTGCCTATGGGAATTAATTTTCTTGCAATTGATCATAGTAAGATAGTGGGGAGCAATCATGATTTATCTTTAGAATATCGGCTCGTACCCTTCCTTACTTCAATTTCACCTTCCCATGTGTACCAGCATTTGACAAATTTGAAAACCACAAAAAATATTTCCCAAATTTTGCATGAGTGCCCAAGAATCAACTCTAATTTAGCGCCATTTTTATCTTAGAGTAGTCTTGGCCAATATTTTACCAACACCTTATCTCCATATGGATCAATCTAAGCCTTTGAAACAATCCATGTCACACATGATCACTCATTCATTGCAAAATATAGGACACAAGAGGGGCCTTCACGGAATGAAAGGGAGTGGTTAGGATTGAACCATATCACCCACCATAAACTGTCGATCTTCCTCCCTTATGAAGCAATCATCATCTACAAACCCTGGTGGGTCCCACAAAAGTGACAGATGTTTCCTTTCATAGTATCTTGTGTGATCATATTTCCTTAGTACAAAAGATGGATGGTCACTCGGGGATTGGTCCTGATGAAGACACGTGTTGTGGTGTCTATCATTGATATTTGTTGAAGCTATTTCTTTTGGCCTTTAGGAAACATTGGCCCTACCTCTAGAGATGACATGTGGTCATCGCCTGCTAGCTCATGTGTTTAAAATAATATGAAAGAAACCAACACAGGCATTTAGGGAGTGGTCAAGATGTGGCCACATTGCTTGATAACTATTGTTGATCTTCTTCAAGTGGTGCCAACTATTTTCATCAAGGATATCGGGCCCACCAAAGTACCAAACATGTGGTTGAATCTTGTTAGCTCATGTAAATAAAATAATAAGGAATAAAACAACATGGGGGCATAGGGAATGATGGTGATCAACTCTTGACGATTGAGCAACAATCATGAA
The DNA here is from genome assembly GCA_007258455.2 of Sequoia sempervirens. NCBI lineage: Eukaryota > Viridiplantae > Streptophyta > Pinopsida > Cupressales > Cupressaceae > Sequoia > Sequoia sempervirens. The sequence goes on from VDFB02325702.1 coordinate 21,071, forward strand.
AACCTAATTCTATAGATGTTGCAAAAGTTAATTTAAAAAGGGGGACCTCTAGGTTCATGGGAACTTGACCCTTAGGAATGGGGATTTAAGACTTGAATCATTAAAAAGAAAATCAAGCCCAAACATAGTAAAATTTTGAACAATGAAAATGCTCTTGGTAACTAGTAAACCTAAACCTAGGGGACTCATAAAAACAATGACTTCGACGGCATAAGTGATAATTTAAATGATTGGATAAAAGTAACATTAGGTCAATGAAAAATTAGAATAGCCAATGGTTTTTGAACTCATAGGTTAATTGTGAGATATTTAGACAACACAAAACCCTAGAACAATGATAAGGAACATAACCTTAGGCCAAAATGAGGGTCCAAGCCAAGTATTTGCATGATTAAGATGGAATCCAAAGAAATTTTTGGGGGGTTCCATTAGGATGATCTCACTTATATGATGGAAAATGTAGCCTTGTGAGTGATATTTTTTGCTAGGAAGTGGAGCAACATTTTTTATCATCAACATAAGGGTATATGTATAAGATAAAATGTGCAGGGAGGTGGTATATGAATGGTTAATGTGATAAGACAAAGAGGGGATAATGGAACATAGGGTGAAATGAGAGAGGCTACAATGGGATGGGAATAAAAGGGGATAATTGTACAACATATGAACTAGTAGAGAATAGTGTGATGGGCTAGGACAGGATCATGAAATATAGGGTAAAATAATATAGGTTAATAGAATATATGATGGGATATGTATGCTTTATGTATACACAAGGTTATATTGATTAACTTGTTATATTAACTATTTAGTCCACAAAACTTTGATTTATAAAAATATTTTAAGGTGCACTTGAAATACACCATTTTGGTACATTATATGGGATTTTTTTTTAGTTATGGATTTATGAAGCATGATTAATAATGAATGTTATTAATACATAGAAATTTGCATTTTGAAATGTTATACAAATATGTGATCAAGGCATCATTTTACTCTAACTTATCCTTCCACCACCATTTTCAAATATTTAAATGTACTTTTGACATTTAGGAGTATTTTTGGGCTGAGCCTCTTTTCAATTTTCCTATTTATAACCTTACATAAACACCCTCTTAGATTTATAAGAACCTAAAGAGGAAGAACACATGCCATTTCTTATCACTTGATGCCTAATTTTCCTTTGTCTAATAACAACTCTTACCATTATATCTAAGTTAATGTAATTCACTTATCATGTTATTAAGTATCTCTAGGATTTTTGGAGCCACAAATTTGATAACCAATGAACACCTATTTCCATATGATACATACTAATGACAATATGATTCATTTACTTATTTACTTTATATAACACATATTAAAATCATACATGATCCAATTTTCACTAATTCTACATAATTTATAACATGCTATACACATTTACTAATTAATCACCTTATGATAATACATTACCTTATTTTGATTTTATATTTTTAGCATTTATACCTTTCTTACCTTACCATTAAATGACAACAACATGCCTTCTTTATCCTCATTCATAATCTTCATTGTGTTATTTTTGCTATTTTTGAACATCTCAATTTTGGCATATATATTCATGATTATATCTATCAACATTATTCAATTTATTCGTCTTTACAATCTATTCAAACATGAAATTTTCATATATGATCATACTCATTTTAGTGCATGAGAAAAACCTAGAAATGATTTTACACTTCATATGTAGGTTTGAAGATTGATGGATGTCATTATAATTTTATACACTATAAATTTGAGAATAAATACCTTAAAGAGTGCAACAAAGGAAATCACTCACTATCTGAAGTCTATTTATTTAAGAATTTATAGAGAAAAATCCAAAAACCAATAGAGATAAAGGTTGTAAGAATAGATGATTTCGAATCATTTTGTTGGTTCCATAAATATAAAACAAATGGTCAAGTAAAATGTGTATGATGGCAAAGAAAAAGCTGGATAGCTTATACGGAAAGGTAATAAGAAGCAAAAGGGGAAATGATTGGACATTTAGCCAGTGCAGGTATGCCCCGATTTATGAGACATGTACCAACAAGCAAATGAGCAGAAAAACTCATTTCTGCAATGAGTGTGTGGGCATCTGCAGAACTCGTTTTTCCTTGTTTCAGGCCATCTACAACTGATGTTTGAACATAACTTCATTTCATTGCTTGGTGGGTGGTCACTGAACGATTTCCATAACGCCTGTACTATTTTATTCGTAGAATCATAATTGAAATAATTATCGAATGTTCGTATTCGCTTTAGCAGATGCTTTGTTTGCCAATTTCTAACAAAGCGATAACGCAAGGCAAGAAACAATACTAATTCAGCATATGCACCGCTATGCCCAAGAAGTACACCTTTCTTACAGAGATCAACCGCTGCGTGAAAATCTTTGCTCTCCTTTTCTCCCCCACTGCCGTTGAACTTTATTAAAGCCATTCAATAATTTGGCAACCTTTTCCAAAAGTGAAATTCCTTCATCCCTGCGTTTGTTGAAGTAGAATTTGAGCTGTCCACATAGAAACAAACACACCATCAGTATGACCTGAGAAACATAATGCATTTAATAATTTGCTTTATAAAATGTTTATTGCATTTATTTGGCGTGTGAGTGGAGGTTTAATCAGCCACAATTTGTTTCAATAATTTTTATGAGGAAGTATTTAATTTTCATGCTCAGCTGTTTAACATAAAGGGGGTAAAAATTTTATTAAATCAAGGAAATGTTACAAAGCAAGGGTATTAAATGGTCCTATCAAGTTCAACCAAGTGATCCAATTGATGAGACAAATCCGGGGGTAGTTGGCCCCGATCCACCAAGTTCCAACCATGAATATGATCAGAAGCCCATTTAGCCAAGCAATCAGTAACAACATTCCATTCACAAGGAATATGAATGAAAGTAATATATTCCAGAGAGGCACAGAAAGTAAAAATTTGTCCAACAATCAAAGCCAGCTGCTAACTCACATTATCCAAATACCGGCCTTTTTAGTAAGTTCACCACAACCTCAAAGTCAGATTCACATATGATCCTTTGCCATCCCAATTGACTGCCCCGCTCCACAGCCAATAAAATAGCCTGAGCCTCCATAAGATTATTAGTATGAGGTCCCTTATACACAGAAAAAATAAACTGAACATCTCCAGAGCTATCTCGGCCCACACCCCCAATGCCAGCATGACCCGGATTTCCATGAGAAGAACCATCCGAGTTGATTTTGTGAGATCAAAATTTAGTCTTGGCAGGTAAGTTGGTCAAAAGTAAAAGCATCCACAATGCACAAGACATTGACACTACCACAGATTTAATTCCTCATAATGACATTTCCTGTTAAATTTAATTCATCCACAACTAGACCAGATAATGGCATTTCCTGTAAAATTTAATTCATCCAGAACTAGACCTGATAATGCCATTTCCTGTTCAAGCTAGCCTAATGCTGATGCAGAAAAGCTAAATTTGGGGCATCGTTATTTCCTATCCATCCACAACTAGACCTGATCATGTCCCTAAAGGAAAGGGTCATGATACTTTGGATGAGTAAGATATATCTTGTAAAAGCTGGCCTAATACAATCTAAGATGTTAGTCATAGAGTAAACCCAAATTTAGGACTTCATTATTTTCTACTGGGTGTTTTACAGATATCTTTTGATTCCCCATTTTGGCTAGAAATTTGGGACTGTAATGTAGTGTTTTTAATATGCTGATGCTACGGAAGTGTTAGGATTTGGTTTAGAAAGGTGACAATCAACAGCGATCTCTTGACTACGCCGTATTATGGCCCTATAATTTTAGATTTTGTGGTAAGCTTGTCAACTGTAAAATTATACACAATGCAGAAGATATCAAAACAACAACTATTCCTAAGAATGTCCCCTAAGACAGGGCTGACCTAATCCCTTCCTCAGATCTAAATCCAAGGAGTATAGTGATGCATGTTTGTGGTTTCGTAGGCAAATTTTTTTCTGGTTACGCTCAGCTGTTGTTTTACTTATAGCTTGTGTAATAGGGACATTGTGATTCCGAGTGAGTGCTTTACAGAAATAGACCTATTCTACAGATGTGCTAGGGTTTAGATTAGAAGTGTGACACTGTACAGAGGTGCTAGGGTTTAGGATCTGTAGGAGGGTAAAAATATAAATCTATTAAAATTTTAAACATTCTTGAGGTTAAAACGCCTCTAGACAAATAGATTTTAAAATATGAAGTTATTCACATACCTTGGAATAGAAAGTACATCACAAAATGATTACAATATGTCTTGCTGGGCTAGTAGTTTAATAAGGAAATATTGTCAATATAATTTTAAGATAAAATAAGAGAGAGCAGTTTATGTAAAGTTGCCTCTTACTATTCCAAGCGTGTAACATGCCTCCTTGTTTCCCACATCTGCACATTTTTGGATGAAATACATATTCTTTGAAGTACACAAGGATTGGGAGGAACATTGCAACACTTCTTTCTGGTTGCCTAGCATATTAAACCTCTTGCATCTGCAAAAACTCTCTATAAATTTAAAAAACTCTCTTATAGATACAACTACCTTTAAACATACAACTACTTTTAAAGAAAAAATGATTTCTTATGCTAGGAGTGCTCCAAATAAATCCCTAGAATGGTTTGAACTGGAGCTAAGCTTGCAGAAAATGCAGATGACCAATTCATCTGGGATCCGGTTAAAATGATTGATTGCAAAATTCTTACAACCTTTTACCATCTTAGGATTTTTATGATCAGATTTCAGATCAGTATCTCACTTTTCCATTAGATGGAGAGAAAGCAATAGATATCAGGTTTTCTCTAGTATTCAATAACAAAAGTCACAGTTTAGGGTTCATAAATTTTATTAGTGGCTACAACTTCTTGTTGTAGTATTCTAGAAGCAATTTGTGTATTTAAGGGCCATGCAATCCCACAATTTTAGTGGCTACCACGTGTAGATAGAGGATTCCTAGAAGCAATCTTCACATGACCCATAATTAATATGATAAAAGTGATCTTTTAAGATTTAAATTTTATTACACCTACATGTGTTATACAATAACATTAAAGAATCTCGTGTCATTACCCATATACATAAAAATCAAAATTTGAGAAATTTTTTTTTAAATAAACAATAAATATATTAAAATAATTATTAAATAATTGTGACTCAACTCTTAAATAACTAAAAAATTTATAGATAACTCTTTAATGAACAAAAAAAACTCATTAAATAAATGAATTAAAATAAATATTTTTATATAGATATATTTAAGATAATATATTTATAAATCTATATATAAAAATATATTATTTTAAATATATCTAACTAAAAAATACTTCTTTTTATTTATTTATATAATCCTTATAGATTAGAAGAGAGACTAGAAATGTGTTTTAATATGAAATAAAATAAATTTGTAATAAATAAAATAGATAATTTTTTTTATCAACAAACTACACCTAACACTCAAACCCTAGTATATAAATAAGAGCTAGGTCAATAGATAGTTAAACAAGACAAGAAAAATAGACATTCTATCAAAAATACAATACAATCATAAAGAGGGATGAAAACAAGAGTTAACAAATATTTATCTTATTAAGGATTAATGGTATAGTAAAATTCCTAAAAATTTAATGGGTACAACTTTTGAATAGATAAATCTCCATGTTGGAAGATTCTCCCCATTCAATTCTAAAATTTTAGTGGCTACAACACCTAGATAGAGGATTCCTAGAAGCAATCTTTAGATGACTAATTAATGTGATAAAAGTGATCTTTGCAATTGTGTTATAAAATAACATCAAATAGTCTTATGTAATTACCCATATAAAAGAAATCAAATATAATGAATTCTAATTTTTTTTTAAAACGGTAAAATAATTATTTCATAAATATTAGTAAATATAACACAATAATTCTTAAATAGTTGTAAAGTAAAAACAATTCATAGATAATCAAAACAACTCTTTAAATAAATAAATATTAAAGCTTTTAGATAAAGGATGAATAAATAGAAAAAAATTATATAGAGGATGAATAAATTATATGAAAATGTGCAGATTAGATTAGAAGAGGGAATAAAAATATAATTCAATGTAAAATAAAATAAAACTTAAATAAATAAAATACACAATTTTTTATATCAATAAACTATAATATAAGATATCTTTTATTTTAAGCATATAAAATAAGAGAAAAATAAGATAAATAATTTTTTATCAATAAACTACTATATAAGGGTTTTGTAGGACTTGTTAAAATCTCTTTTAGTTCCCGCCATTTGTCCCAAATTCTGAACTTTCTAGTCATTATTCTACGGTCTATTCTCGGTGCATCACAAGGGTTGTATGCATCATAGTTTATGTTCCTCTGTAAAGGGAAGAAGGTGTGGTATGTATTGAGTGCTCCAGATTGTGACACATGGTTGCATCTTAATGCAACTGACAACCCCAATGCATCTCAGTTTCATGTTGAGGGTCAGAAAGTAAAAATACAATGTGCGGTGAGTGATAAACATAAAGGGGATCCCAAAATAGAATATTGTTGGATAGGTGTCTGTAAAAGGGGCACAGTAGGAAAAATTTTCAATACATTGCACTTTAGACTAAAGGGGCATAATGATAAAATTTGATGTTCACTACAGTATAGAGGAGACAAGAGGGTAGTAGTAAATTTTAAAAGTAGTTGAGTATGTGTGGTGCTTTAGGGTGGCAGCGATGTGTGGCGCTTTAGGGCTGCAGTGTATGATCTTTATACATCACCACCATATATAATCTTATAGATATGTGGCCTTTAGTGTTGTTTCCATGTATCACCCTATAAGAGATAATTTTCACCTAAATTCATGAATTGAATTGACTTTGTAGATATGAATAAGAATAATTCATATTGGAGACAATAAAAATATAGGAATCAAGAAGACATTATTTAAATGCTAGTACTTAGTGGTCAATTAAAGTTAAATTCTCACATGTATCAGCAATCAAAACTAGTGCATTCACTATGACTAAGGTAGTGACACGTGATAATGAGAAACTAAGAACTAAGAAAGAAGTAGGATACAACCAAGTGTGGGGAACATGGACCATAATGGGTGAAGACAAAAAAAAAGTACTACTTGGGTTGGTTGTGTTTTTTGTATTGAGATAGATAATTATCAATGGGTGTACATGAGTGAAAGGAAAGTAATATTTGGTTCAAGCTGCAACTTATATCAGCCATAACAAGTAAACTTGAATTATAAAAATTAAAATATACGAGATTTTTTTCCATAGATACTTATAAATTAAGACATGAATAATTTTTAAATTCTAAGAATAGCATTTGTTGATAGATACCTAGGGTTTGAAAATAGTAAGAGATATTCTTTTACCTTTTTTAACTTGCTACTATCTTACACCTATTAAGTGCCATCATGGGACTAGAAAAACTAAAGAAAATTTAAGGAAAAATAATTTTTAGGTTGATGCAATATTTCCCCTACACCATTGGATGCAACTATATCAAATATATATTTTTGAATAATATGACCCTCTGTGGGGAAAATGGCCATGGACACATTGAACATTCATGTTTGTGATAAATTATTGCATTTATTCAAGTGGGCCATGGAAGCATGTATTTACACACCTTAAAAAATTTCTTGGTTGAGATCATCATGAAGCATAATTAATGAGAAAATTCATTGTAAGATAAATATTAGAGGATGACCCCATAAGGTGGGCATACATCACTAGCTAATTGGTTGAAAATTCATACCCATTGACCAAAATATCAATAGGAGTACATCATGAGAAAATAATAAACCATTAATATATTAAAAAAGAAACTATAAACAAGCCATATAGGATTACCACTTATTACAAGCTTGAAATTAAATATTGACCACTCCATAAAGATCAATGTATGTAAGAGAGAATTGTGATCTAAAAATGTGCAAAAATCATACAAAAATATGAATTTTACAAAGATAAATTGGTCACTATGTGTCACCACTACAACACAAGCCATATTAACATGAATAGGGCCCACCCCTATAGGAAATACATGATGGGTGCCTATTTTTTTGTGACTTTATGTGAGCTTCACATAATAAAAAAAATCAATGGGAAAAGGTTAGGGGCCCATTACCATATATAATCTTTTATACATTAGGCACCTAGTGTTTTTTCCATGTATCACACTATTAGAGTAAAAATCCACCTAAATCCATGAATTGAATTGAGTTTGTAGATATAAATAAGAATTAATCAAATTGGAGTGAATAGTGGCATTGTGTGATGGTTAAAATGTTGTGTTGTTTTTCTTGCCATCAAGGTTCAAACCCCATTGGGGTATAGCTACTTGTTGAGTGTTATGTTGGGGATGAGGTCACCCATTTGTGATCTCA
>VDFB02325702.1:31013-80679 GCA_007258455.2 Sequoia sempervirens
CAAATATATATTTTTGAATAATATGACCCTCTGTGGGGAAAATGGCCATGGACACATTGAACATTCATGTTTGTGATAAATTATTGCATTTATTCAAGTGGGCCATGGAAGCATGTATTTACACACCTTAAAAAATTTCTTGGTTGAGATCATCATGAAGCATAATTAATGAGAAAATTCATTGTAAGATAAATATTAGAGGATGACCCCATAAGGTGGGCATACATCACTAGCTAATTGGTTGAAAATTCATACCCATTGACCAAAATATCAATAGGAGTACATCATGAGAAAATAATAAACCATTAATATATTAAAAAAGAAACTATAAACAAGCCATATAGGATTACCACTTATTACAAGCTTGAAATTAAATATTGACCACTCCATAAAGATCAATGTATGTAAGAGAGAATTGTGATCTAAAAATGTGCAAAAATCATACAAAAATATGAATTTTACAAAGATAAATTGGTCACTATGTGTCACCACTACAACACAAGCCATATTAACATGAATAGGGCCCACCCCTATAGGAAATACATGATGGGTGCCTATTTTTTTGTGACTTTATGTGAGCTTCACATAATAAAAAAAATCAATGGGAAAAGGTTAGGGGCCCATTACCATATATAATCTTTTATACATTAGGCACCTAGTGTTTTTTCCATGTATCACACTATTAGAGTAAAAATCCACCTAAATCCATGAATTGAATTGAGTTTGTAGATATAAATAAGAATTAATCAAATTGGAGTGAATAGTGGCATTGTGTGATGGTTAAAATGTTGTGTTGTTTTTCTTGCCATCAAGGTTCAAACCCCATTGGGGTATAGCTACTTGTTGAGTGTTATGTTGGGGATGAGGTCACCCATTTGTGATCTCACCACTTGATAGCTTTGGATTAGAAGCATTTACACCTCTTAAAAAAGAATTAATCATATTAGAGACAATAAAATTACAGGAATCAAAAAGATGTTATTTGAAAACAAACCTAAATTATAAAATTTATAAGATAAGGGATTTTCAGTAGATACTTATAAATTAAGACATGAATAATTTATAAATTCCAAGAATAGAATTTTTGAATGGATACCTAAGGTTTGAACATATTGTTAAACATAGTGGATTTACTAATTAACTATAAACTAGTATAATATCACATAGGAAAAAGATATAGGAGCACCATTTGGGACCTACAAACATAAAATAATCCTTTACAAAAAACACAATAATCCTTTACAACATGGAAAAATATGTTGAAACAAGGTGAAACTAAACTACAACATTATCTTATGTATGCAAATTAAAATTTTAAAATAATATTACCAACTTAGATTATATTTATGTGATTACACATTCATCACAATAGAAAATCAGCAAACACAATATGACACCAAATTTACATGGAGAAACACTTTTGGGAAAAAATCCATATGAGAAAAGAGGGAAAGTATATTATTAAGTTTCACAAGAGAAATACACCATAATACAATTCATACACCATAATACACTTCACTACTTATCTTGACAACTTAGATGCTTCTATATACCTATAAAGAAGATAATATGAAGTTATCATCTCATGGCTCTGATATATAGAACTTGTTGGAGGAAAAAACACAATGGTAAACCAAAACAAGAGGTGTCAAAACCACTTTTGAGAACTCACACCCCTTTATTGGAAGACCAAGAGTCATGTTAAAACATTTAATAAAAATGTACTATAAGGATCCAACATGGGTATCTAATGCATAACCACTTACACTACTTTCTTTTAGTATGCTTTGGTGACTTTTTAGCTTCCAAATGGAATAATAATAGATACTTTTGTCCCTCCAAAATTGGGCACTCACTCAAGACATTTCACCTTCCCAATATGGATGCCTAGGAGGGAGAATTTTTCTATAGTAATGTGCAACCTCTACCTACATTAAAATTTATCTTGGGAATATAGTTACAATTATATGCTATTATTAAATGAATCTCTCATGTCCCTTAGGGAACTTTCCAATAAATATGGAGATATATAATGACATAGTTTTTCAAGGTTAATGTCACCTAAACTAGAATTCTCCCACTCAATATTAGACATTGTATTGAAATTCAAGACACACAAATAATAAAATAAGTATAGTGATCAAGTCCCATGTCCTTCTTGCACCAAGAGGGCTTATCATTGGTCATTGGCTTCATAGTATAATTTAAAATATTGTCCAAAGTGTCAAAATTATCAATCAAGACCTTAGTATTCTCAACCATTTATCACAGAAAGTGATACTGAACATCAAAATAGTTAGTATGAGTAAGATACATAATATTTTTGGCTAAAAAAATAGTACTCTAACTATCACATCCAATCCTCACTGTTCTATAATCAAAACCAATACTATTACCAAGTATTTGTAACCATACTGCCTCCTTAGAGGCATGTGTAATAACCATATAATCTAGTTCAATGGTAGAAAATGAAAATGTAGGATTCCTCTTACTCATCAAAGTCATTGCACCTCCAAAAAAAGTAAATACATAAGCACTATTTGTATTTCAACTATCCAAGCCACCTACCCAATCTGCATCAACAAACCCATGTATGTACAACGACTTGATTACATCACTAGTACCATGATAAACAAAACAGTAATAAAAAGTTCCACAAAAATATGTAACCACTTCTTACCCATTGGTCAAAAAATAAGTGTTTTACCTATCTAGTTGTCTAATAGGTCCTATTTACATGTTAGGTTTACTTAAGTCCTCGACATACTTCTAGAAGTCTTAGCTTTCGAGAAGATCTTATCATATGTTATCTACTTAGGATTTTATTTCTAGAAGTCTTAGCTTTCGAGAAGATCTTATCATATGTTATCTACTTAGGATTTTATTTAATTCTTGTGTCTTAAGTAATTTAATATTTTTAACGTATTTGCCCCATTGTATAGGAATAATAAACATGTCAAGATCTTGTATAATCCTACCTCACAACATTCCTTTATAAGAAAGACATCATATGCATATTACATATTCAATATTTGAATCTTACACCCATAATCATAGAAATATATTCTTTCCCTTTTCTCTCTTGTGAAATATATTCTTGTCTAGCAACTATTCCTAGAGGTGTTGGGAGTTCTTACTAACTTCTAATTGGTTTCAAAGCTCCAATGTTGCAAATTATATCTTAGATCCAAGGGTTTCATCTTGGCTTGAATATTTTGGTAGGTATATTTTTAGGTTTCAAGGATCTCACATTTGAATCCAAGTCATCAAAGAAAGTTATGATTTTTTTATTATATAGAGAAATCATGTTATGGTGATGTAAGTGGTGAACAATGAGTTTCCTTATTATTTCATATTTTTCCTTAGTTTGTTTCTATTTACAATTTTCAAGTGGTTGATGATAGTTTTCATAAGGATAAATTGTGAACAACTTTATATGAAGATTAAATGTAGAAATAGATAATGTTGTACATGATAAATTTATTGTAGTTGAATATTACATGATTTGTGTGATCATGTGCATGCATATGAGAACCTCCTTCTTTGGTGTGTAATATGTTAACCTTTTTTTTACACAACTCACTTCAAGTGGATCATATGAGAGTGATGTTGGTGCGTTGAGCATGCAAGAAGAAGTGTGACACATGTCTAATTTTTATAGAACATGTATCATAACATATTTCTAAGATTATCTTAAAAATAAGAGACAATTTGAGGAGTGTAACTCTTTGAAAGAAGTATTTCATGACATAAATATTTTTCCTATTAGATTTTACATTAGCATGAGTGAATCCAAAGGTATTCTAGCTTCATGTTGTTCCATAGGTGTGCAAAACTGACTTTGTGACTTTCCTTTCTAATGAAGATGTAGCTTCTTATACTATGGGTAGTAGTTCCAATATTTCACTTGGGCCCAATATGCATTTTGTGATGGTCTTGAGTAGAAAAATTCTCTAGGCTTATGATTAGCTCATTGCTCAAGTTTATTTTGTGCTAGAGCATTAATTTTTTTCAATTTGATGTACATGAGAAGTTTCCTTATCCAGATCAGCTTAGTGAAGAATATTTTTTGTCAAATGTGAATATGAAATTCTCCTCTCTTTTTTTTGTCTGTTCTCAAGGAGGCTAATAGGTATGAAAATACCATGGTTTCTTCTGTTGTAACTTGAGTTTTCAAGTCATCACTAGTTGGTATACAAATGATGGATGTAACTTGTTGGGAAATTTTGGTGGCTAATATTTTGTGGTTTTCATACAATATTAAGATCAATGGTCAAGAAAGTATTAAATTATTTAGTGGTATTCACAAGGTTGTGCTTGATAGAAGGTTAAATTTGTTTCCTTTTTGTGAAAGAGGAAACTATGAGTTGAGGGAAATTAATTCCTTCAACATGATGGTGTTTGATAAAGGCAAGAAATTTATTTCAATTCTTGTTGTTTTATACAATCAAATTATTAAGGAAGAATTTAATTGAAAAAATAGATATACAAACACAGAGTATACCCTGGGAAAACCCTCCTCTTGAGGGAGAAAAACCCAACAACAATTATATCTCACATATATAAAAATGGCAACAATATTCTTTACAATGAGGCCAATCACAAGGCCAAGATTCTACACCAGCAATGACAGTAATATCATACAAGTAATCTTCTCTTACTTGATCTTCACTCTGCCCTTGTAGAATTCACAAACTACTCTTGGAAGAATATGCACTTGCATATAGGAAAGACTCGAAGCTTGACTTGATTGATTACAATGAGAAAGAAAACTCTTATTTATACATCTTGAAGAGTCACCACCATATGTTTAATACAAGTCGCCCAATGATGATAATATATCTTCTTTCAATTAGATGCATCCAATCATGCCAAGAAAGGAGGTTGGCCAGAACACAAGTGATATGTTGTTTCATTCAATGTTTGTTGGTTAACAAATAGAAGTCTTTTCATAACATATGTCAGCTTTAACAAATAAGGACGACTCTTAAAAATTGTGCCCCTTGAACATTCAATAAATTAAATAGACAAAGGCTACTCATTTAATTTATCATAACACAGGAGATCGCTAAAAGAATGCTACAAATGTTGCTCAAATAACATCAACACTCCCTCTCAGCTAAGGAGAATACTTCCATCTACACAAGACATATCACCTCAATGTGATGTCCATCACATTGGCTACAACCAGATGTGAAAAGAAAAATATCACCTCAATGTGATATTAGATATCGCCTCAACATGATATCAACCATAATGGCTACAACCAAACTATGGTAAGTACAAGTTTTCATCACTTGCATGATGTTGTCACCTCAATGTGACTTTCACCATGACTCTCTCAGAGGGTGAAACACAAGTAAAACATATGTCATGGAGTCACACACATGACATCCACCATGACTCTCTTAAAGGGTGGAAACAAGGGCTTTCACCTCAAATCTCAAAGAGAAATGCATTAACAAGGGCTTGCACCTTTAATTCCTCTGTCTTAGAGGAAAATGCATTAATAAGGGATTTCACCTCGAACTTCTCTCACAGAGAAGAACTCATTAAACAAGGCTCACTGATACTGAGACTCTTACTCAGTCAAGGCTGGATTCTCCACCATACCAAGCTTATCTTGAAAGTACACAAACTTTATGCTGGTGAGAGGCTTGGTGAGAATATCTACCATCTACTCATCAGTGCTGATGTACCTCAATTGTACAACCTTCTGTAGTACCATGTCTCTGATATAGTGGTACTTGATCTTAACATGCTTGGTTTTATCATGGAACACAAGATTGACAAATAGCTTCGTGCAACTCTGATTATCACAATGAATGATAGTAGGCTCCATTGATTTCCCAAATAATCCTGCAAGGAGCTTATGAAGCCACACTGCTTCCCTAGTTGCCATACAAGCTGCAATATACTCTGCCTCGGTTGTACTCAATGCTACAAATGATTGCTTCCTGCTACACCAAGATATCATAACAGATCCAACTTGAAGAACATCTCAATCCATATCCAACTGTGCCACGCAAGTATCTCAGGATATGCTTTGCTGCAACAAGATTACCATCTTCTTCAGGCTTAGTAGGCTACCTCTTAATCTTCAAGCACTTGCATCAACCTTCTAACCTCTTTGTCCAAGATTTCCTGCAACACTTTGACTTAGATAAATATTTTCCAGCGCACACCTCTGGTACTGTAGAGAGTTCAAGATAGTCCTCCTTGACCTCATCCTAGATCTCACTATTCTAAATAGGTTTTTGGAGCTACCAATGACAAATACAGATAACAGTCTTGAGCAATTATGATCTTAGCAGCTGAAGGGATCTTCTAAGAATTTAGCATCTAGCTTTGCAATACAATAATCTTCACTTTTTCTCAGTGAGTTACAAAACTCCCTCTTGATCCCTGCTTCAGAGATTGAAAAGAAGACTTCTGGAAGTGAACTCCCTTTGGCCACTAACTTAGTCCCATGGTTGCTTGATCATTTTGTTGGTCGGCATGACTTCCTCACAAGATGCCTCAAGCTTTTCATCACTAAGCAGTCTCTCATCACCTTCTTCCTCCTAGAACAATGATCTGCAAGTATTTTAGAGAGAGATTACTAACAGTTTATAATTATCCAAAGAATTATCAAGACTAGAATCATACAAGGTTTACTATTTCAAGTTATAGCATGAATATGTAAGAATTTATGAACAATATTAAAACATGAATAAATAACTCAATTTATAAAAGAAATATATCAAGAGATCAAAATGAAAGAAACTTATCTTTATTAAATTTTGATATAACACTTTCTTCCATCTTTTACTCCTCTCGAGAGTGCAAAACTCAGCACAACAAAAAACCAATCTGAACAACTATAGATTTCTTAAATGCATTAAGCAGTTAGCATGAAGAACCAACCCTCTCCAGGAGTCAAGGCTCTATCATAGTTCATACATAAGAGAATGGTATCGATGTTATCATCCTATCACAACTAAAATGTAGTTCTCTTTTTCATCTCAGAGTCACACTCAAAGATCTTCATACATAGCATGAAACAACTTGCAATGAATAAATTGAAATCTTCAACGGATCTTTATTCTAGAACACAATTCAAGAGAAACCACTCTCTCTTTACTCAAAAAAGATCCAACTAAGAATGATAAAACTCAAACAAAGAATAGTTATCTCTTTAAATATTCTAATGGATGCAAATGCTAGACGTTGCTCTTACATACAGATCAGTCCACAACCTTCACAACTTGAACATAGGCCCTTTGCAGGGTTAAATTTGAACATGGTCTTTGACTGTTCAAATTTACGATGCACTTCATTTTCCGCTATAGTCCACCAGATTATGAAACATATGTAACATGCTTATTGGGAACACCCAGCAAGTTAGAGATGGATAAGATCATCACTCATAAACTTATCAGATCTACACAACTCAACAACAGAGTTTCACATAAAAAAATATAAACAATAATGAAGACAAATACTTATCTCTTGAAATTAGAAACTCCTTAAGTATTGTGCATTTCTGCACTTATTTTTCCCGTGCAATGCTTTCGCAGTCAAAAGTTATGAGAGTCCTTTTCCTCATGAAGCACTTGTGAGGACAAGTTCATCTTGTATTCACAACAAGGGCCCATTAAACCAACTGCCTTGATTGGTCTAGAAGACTTCATAATATTCTATCCTTCGTTGCCTCTCCACTATAATTCTCACTTAATCCTCCTGTGAGCTAGGTTATGCCTTTGTTCTGCTTTTATATCTCCAATACCACAAGAAGCTGAAGCCCAATCAAACCCGAGCTGCTCAGGGTGACTGACACTTCTAGAGAACAACTACATTAAGTGATCAAGAGCATATAGATGCGAAGCAGAGATGAAACGAATAACAAATCTGTTTAAATTTCCTTCTGGTTAATGAAGGATTTGGAATGCTAGATATCGACAACCGTGCACGTCACAAAATTCCTTGGTACCACAGGATCACAAGACGTCACATCACACAGAATCGGAAGAACCTTCTATGGTTCGCTTTTCATGGAGTCTAAGGCTGAATTCTCTCTAGGTGAAGTCATAAGGAAATGAGGCTCTACCTTCCAGTGAAAACAATGAGCTTAATAGGAAAAAGTTTAAAATATAGTTCGTCCAAGTTTGAAAGAATCCCTTCATTCTAACAATCCTTCTGTGTAGAATTGGTTCCAATGAAGGCTAAGATGATGAACTGATCCATCGAAGAGGATATGAGCAGACGCAACTCAATCTAGGAGGTAAGAGTTGTGATGTCAGAGTAATGGCAGAGGCAGGTTGAAATGAGTATAGCTCCCACACAAAGCCAAGCTCTATCACTCCCATAAATCTTTATTCAGATAGTGGTGCATCACAAACATCGATAGGACATCTGACAAATTTCCCATATACACACAGCCGTAACCATAAGTTCTGGACAACAATAATGTTGATATTTCAGATGCCAAAGAAACACACCCTGTGAATGCACGATCTCAAGAAGACTTCTGAAATATTTTACTAGAGGATAGTGACTTAAGGCAATCTGCTTAATCAAGTCTGATCGAATTTTACATAACTTGCTCTGATACCATGTTGTTTTAATACGATCATATTATTAAGGCAGAATTTAATTCAAAAAACAGATATATAAACACAGAGTATACCCTAGGAAACCCTCCTCTTGAAGGAGAAAAACCTAGCAACAATTATATCTCATAAATATATAATTGGCAACAATATTCTTTACAATGAGGCCAATCACAAGGCCAAGATTCTGCACCAGCAATTACAGTAATATCATACAAGTAATCTACTCTTACTTGATCTTCACTCTGCCCTTGTAGAATTCACAGACTACTCTTGGAAGAATATGCACTTGCATAAAGGAAATACTCAAAGCTTGACTTGATTGATTACAATGAGAAAGAAAACTCTTATTTATACATCTTGAAGAGTCGCCACCTTATGTTTAATACAAGTCGGCTAACGATGATAATATATCTTCTTTCAATTAGATGCATCCAATCGCGCCAAGAAAGGAGCTCGGCCAGAACACAAGTGATGTGTTGTTTCATTTAATGTTTGTTGCTTAACAAATAGAAGTATCTTCATAACATATGCTGGCTTTAACAAATAAGGATGACTCTTAAAAATTGCACCTCTTGAACATTCAATAAATTAAATAGACAAAGGCTACTCATTTAATTTATCATAACACAGGAGATCACTGAAAGAATGCTACAGACGCTGCTCAAATAACTTCAACAATTCTTAGTAGGGTTTCCCTACAATATTCAAAATTTTGTGTCATAGCCATACCTTTATTTTTCATATTGTTTCTTGCATTTTTCTTATCCCATCATCTATATAATTTTTTGTCTTCCATGAGTTAGTTCAATTTTAGGTTTTTAATAGTTTTTGTTCTATAAAAGATCTAGATTCTTATTGTCCCTATTAAAGGGACATATCCCCAACTAGAGCCATTATTGGGATGCAATTTACTAATGTCATTTTTTCTTGATTCCCTTCCCTTGTGTGTGTTGATATGACATGATCCATGATTAATAATTTATTTTGAGAAGCCTATAAGGCTCATCATGTCATAATGTATTATTTACTAGATTTTAACTTCCAATTTCTTTAATAAGTTGACCAAAATATAAATTTAAAATATTGCTTAAGTCAAAGGGGAAGGTGGCTATCTGCATTGAAAACCTTAGGAGCCCCTAATGGGTTCCTAGTTTCACAATCAACCCCCAACAAGGAGAATTAAATTATAAAAAATAAAATGCCAAGGTAGTAGAGGGGAGAAGGGACACAATAGGCTCGAGGCATGATAGAGTGTGCGGTAGGGGTTTGACATTTTGAATGTTTCTCCTTTCTTCAGGAATGCAATTGTATTGACCTTTCATGAACTCCCTATTCCTTGTTGAGGGTTTTATAATTTTAATGCCACAACATGAAACTATTAACAGAGAAATAATTTATTTATTCAAAAGTGTCTTTGGTTCCTATTGGGTGTAAAATAATCAACAAGGGAAAGATCTTAGGCCTATAATGATGAACTCCCTATTCCTTGTTGAGGGTTTTATAATTTTAATGCCACAACATGGAACTATTAACAAAGAAATAATTTAGCTATTCAAAAGTGTCTTTGGTTCCTGTTAGGTGTAAAATAATCAAGAAGGGAAAGATCTTAGGCCTATAATGACTTTTTTTGTGCCTGTGCATCTTGTGCAGCTTTTTTGTTGTGGTTAATTAGCCTAATGGTGTGTTTATTGTTCTATATTCTCCACCTACTTGCTTTCATGGCATGACCATCCCATCCACTAGTATTGATTATGATTGACCTCTATTGATATGGAATAATTGTTTTGTGTTAGATGGATCCTAGGTGATGAATTTTAAATGTGAATAGCATTATAGTTGTATTTGGTTTGATTCCATAGGTTTATATATTGTATAAGGTTATCATTTTTGGAAGGGGTTGGTTCCTCTTGTATTTTTGAAGGTTTTATAGGTGTAGATTTTTTCTAGGGTTTCAACTCATGCCTTATCTAATTATAGGATGGATATGGAAATGTGGGGTATGTGAAGGATAAGATGCATGTATATATGTTGTATAGAGAATGTATCCATTGATGTTTATATTTCTATAGGAAGGTATTTTATGGTTGTAAATGCTTCCCTTTCCATATTCACTTGTATGATTGTAACATGCAATTGGTGAATATAACAATATTCTAAATATTGTAATCTTTGGAATGGTAGTTTCCATGTTTCAAATGCACTATATAAAACTCAATTTGGATGACTAAGTATGTTCTTTGTATGATATTTTTTCTTTGATGGAGTATGTGCCCAAATCAATTCTTCTATGTTTCCTTTAATGGTTTTCTTTCTTGTTACCTATGACTTTATACCCCATTAGATCCACTAGTCTCCAATCTACCTAGCCAATATCAATTCATCAATAAAATAAATAAATGAATAGTATAGGAGTAGGGCTATTTTGTATACATTCATAACCTCATGATATAAATAGGGATCAATCTTCATTGAGCCTCAAATGAATGCATTTTACGTATTTTACATTGTTTTACTTAGTTCAATGATAGTCTTTAGGGACAAGTAGGTAGGTTGGGTTTGGCTATATTATTTAATTTTTTTTGTTCATTATGTGTGATTTCAATAGATTTTAAGGAATGCCCCTAGCAACAAGCTCTTGAGTCTAAGATGATGTTAAAGACTACGAGATAAAACCCACTATCATAGAGTTGGACATTAAACCTCTGTAGTTTGTTGATGGGATGATCTCACTTATAAGATGAAAAATGTAGCCTTGTGAGTGATATTTTTATCTAAGTGGAGCAAAATTTTTTAGCATCAACATAGGGGTATATGCATAAGATGAAATCTAGAGGGAGGTGTTATAACATAGAAGGGTCAATGAGACAAGACCAAGAGGAGATAATGAAACATAGGGTGAAATGAGAGAGGGTACAAATGGAATGGGAATAAAAGGGGATAATCGAACATAATATGAACTAGTAGAGACTAGTGTGATGGGCTAGGAGATGCATTGACAGCCTTTTCGAAACGTGAAATTCCTTCATCCCTGCGTTTACTCAAGTAGAATATGAGCTGCCCAGACCATCAGTATGACCTGAGAAACATAATGCATTTAATAATTTGGTTTATAAAATGTTTGTTGGATTTATTTGGCCTGTGAGTGTAGGTTTTATCAGCCACAATTTATTTCAATAATTTTTATCAGGAAGTATTTAATTTTCATGCCCCGCTGTTTGACTAATAGTGATAACATGTTTAATTTTACGCTGAAGTGATTGTTAATAGATCAATGAAACCTACAATATATAATTGGCAGAGGACATTGACACTACCACAGATTTAATTCCTGATAATGAAATTTTCTTTTAAATTTAATTCATCCACAACTAGACCTGATAATGGCATTTCCTGTAAATTTAACTCGTCCACAACTAGACCTGATAATGACATTTCCTGTTAAAGCCAGCCTAATGCTGATGCAGAAAAGCTAAATTTGGGGCATCATTATTTCCTATCCATCCACAACTAGACCTGATCATGTCCCTAAAGGACAGGCTCATGATACAGTAAACCCAAATTCGGGACTTCATTATTTTCTACTTGGTGTTTTACAGAAATCTGTTGATTCCACATTTAGGCTGGAAAGTTGACTATCAACAGAGATGTTTTGACTGTAAAGTAGTGTTTTTAGTATACTGAAGCTACGGAAGTGTTAGGGTTTGGGTTAGAAAGGTGACAATCAACAGCGGTCTCTTGACTACACATTATTATGGCTCATTTTGTGGTAAGTTTGTCAACTGTGAAATCATACACAATGCAGAAGATATCAACACCACAACTATTCCTGAGAATGTCCCCTAAGGCAGGGCTGATCTAATCCCTTAATTCTTTTGGGGAGTAAGATATTTATCATTAAAGGTAACCTAATCCCTTCCTCAGAAGTAAATCTAAGGAGTATGGTGATGCATGTTTGTGGTTTAGTAGACAAATTTTTTTACTGGGTACGCTCAGCTGCTGTTTTACTGATAGCTTGTGTAATAGGGACATTGTGATTCCAAGTGGGTGCTTTACAGAAATAAACCTACTCTACAGATGTGCTAGGGTTTAGGATTTGTAGGAGGGTAAATGTATAGATCTAATAAAATTATAAATATTCTTGATATTAAAAGGCCTGTAGACAAACAGATCTAAATATATGAAGGTATTGAGTTACCTTGGAATCAAAAGTACATCACAAAATGAATACAGTATGTGTTGCTGTACTAGTATAGTGTAATAAGGAAATATGCTCAATATCATTTTAAGATAAAATAAGAGAGCACAGTGTATGTAAAGTTGCGTCTTACTATTCCAAGCACGTAACAGGCCTCAATGTTTAAATTTTAATGTATTTATAATGTTTAAATTTTAATGTATTTATAATTTTTTAAATTTTATTACACCTACATGTGTTATACAATAACATCAAAGAATCTCGTGTCATTACCCATATACATAAAAATCAAAACATAAGAAAAAATATTTTAAAAAATTATAAATACATTAAAATAATTATTAAATAATTGTAACTTAAAGAAACTCTTAAATAACTAAAATAATTATAGATAACTCTTAAATAAATAAAACAACTCATTAAATAAATGATTTCAATTTTTATTTTTTTAAAATAAATATATTTAAAATAATATATTTATATTTATATATATATATATAGGTAAGTGCTACCAAGAGGGTAGCTCCCATAATATAAGAACCACATAAAAAAATAAAGGCATGCCCTTGCCATAAGGGATGCCACATGCCAACAGTTGTATTGACCAAAAATTCTACTAGATGAACAGAATATGAATTTTACTAGCACCAAGAATTTCAACAGCCCAAGATTGAGAGTGCACCTTAATACTCAGATTCGACTTTTCTTGCCGACCAAGGAAGAACATAAAGACATTGAGTGTTTGAGACTAGAAGAGAGTGATTTTTTTTTCTTAACATCTGTCCAAGGCTAATCAGGAAATAAACGTGGTTTTCTGCTCATTTTAATTATCTTCCAATGACAATCTATCACCTGTTGAACTAGTAGAAATCCCTCCAGTGTCAAGGGACTACAAACTAGAGATCTTCGATAATGGTTCAAGCTTCACAATATGATGAGGAGATGCTTTATCAACCATGGGACTCACTGTAGACATACATTCCTGGACTAGGGTGGGACATGACATTGAGGGGGGAGAACTCAAGAGCAACCCATGCTTAGCATTGAAGCAAGGTGAGTCACGTACAACATTTGGAGTAATGACATAATGGCTAGAATCAACCCCAATCCACCAGGTGGGTTGAAGCTTCACAATATGGTGAGGAGATGCTTTATCAACCATGGGACTCACTACAGGCATAAATTCTTGGACCGGGGTGGCACAGGCCATTGATGAGGGAGAACCCGAGAGCAACCCATGCTTAGCATTGCGGCGAGGTGAGTCACCTACAACATTCAAAGTAATGACATAATGGCTAGAATTAGCCCCAATCCACTAGGTGGACTGATTTAGATCACTGTTGCCACACACATAGGTTTCCTCCTATTGCACTAGGAGGTGTTATGAGCAGTTGAATAGCATTTTTTGCACTTAAATGGGATCTTTTTGTAATCAATAGGTTGTCTCCAGCACATATTTCCAACCTTTAATGAGATTTCAGCCAAAGGGACTTTAGATAGGTCGAATTCGACACAGAGGTGAGCAAAGAGCTTTCATAATTGATTGTTTCTTTAGAAATGCAATGGAAATTTTCCAAGCTATTGGCTATTGCTTTCAAACACCCAATCTCCCAAAATTGCAGAGGTAAATAGGGAAATCTTACCTAGAGAAAAGCAAAGGAAAATGCCTCAAACTATGCATCGTGTTGGGTCGAGTGAAGCCCAAATTTGCAAGTTTCTCCTTTAATTCAAAATAGTTTCTTACTTTGTAATTACTTCTATTGGCATGTATTGGCCAATTTAGAAGTTGTCTATTTTGAATGGATTTTTCCATTTCTTAGGTTGGAGACTAATTTATAAATACAACTGCTAGTTGGTTATGTAATTCATTGAAAACTTGATAATAAGAGATAATCCCTGAGTGTGGACATAGCCATCAAATTGATGGTGAAGCATGATAAATCTGTGTTCTTGTTTTGTGATTGCTTTCAATCTTTTATATTCTGCAATATGTTTTTCATTTGAGTCTACAAATTATATTCAACAATTGGTATTAGAGCAGGTTGGAGAAATTTGGTGCAGGAAATTATGAAGAACTTCTGTAGCCATGGAAGATGCAGATAAGTGGAAAATCAAAAATTTTACAGGACAAAATTTTGGTCATTGGAAAGTACAAATGGAATCCCTTCTCATCAAACAAGATCTTTCAAATGCATTGGCTGGCAAAGCCAAAGGGAAAGGACCTCTATTAGATGAAGAATGGGAGAAGTTGGACAAAGAAAGCAAGAGCTACAATTTTCATGTCATTGTCCAGCAATGTTTTATTTAATGTCTTTACAGAGAAGACAACACAGGAGCTATGGGAAAAATTATCTTCAACGTATGAGATGGCTTCTGCCTCCAATAAGGTATAATTGAAAAATGTGAGGAGGGGTTATGTCAAATCATTTGAATGAATTTAATACATTAGTTACCCAACTGATTTCTATAGGAATTAATTTGGATGATGAGATCAAAGCTATTTTATTATTGTGTTCTTTACCAAATAGCTGGGAAGGTGTTGTGATGGTAGTGAGCACTTCAGTGGCTACCAAAAGCAAGCTAAAATTTGATGATGTTGCCACCACTTTATTGAGTGAAGATATGCAGAGAAAAAATTAGGAACCCTTATTGGTGAAGCACTAATTGTTGTAAGTATGGGTAATAGAGGAAGAAGTAAAGAAAGAGACAAATATAATAATCGAAGGAGGTCAAAATATAGATCGTAGTCAAGAGGGAAAACAAGTGCATGTTGGTTTTGTGGCAAGCTAGGCCACACAAAGAAAAATTGTTGGAATTATAAGAAGGCGCAAGACATAGTCATTAAAAATCAAGCAAACACTGCAGCTAAAAAAGATGATGGAGTTTTAATTTTGGCTGTTGCTGCTGGTGACATGATTGTAGACTCTTGGGTACTTGATTCTGGCACTTCTTTCCATCCTACTTCATGTAGGAAAGCTTTCACAAATTTTAAAGAAGTTGTTTTCGGTAAATTTTTTCTTGGTGACAACAAGGAGTGTGAAATTGCTGGTAAGGGTGATATAGTTTTAAATTTAAAAAATGGCTGTCAATGGATTTTAAAGGATGTCAGATATGTTCCTTTGTCGAAAGGAAATTTTCTTTCTGTTAGTCAATTAATTGCTTCTCAGTGTGATATTAAATTCTCTTTAGAAATTTGGTAAGTAACAAAAGAGGTTTTAGTGATTGCAAAAGCCAAGAAGTTGGGTAATCTTTATATTTTAAAATGCCACAGTGAAGTGGGAGCTACCATGACAGTCATGGACAATAATTCATAAATTTTGCACAAAAGGCTCGATCACATGAGAAAGAAAGGGCTTGAAGTAATGCTTCAATGAGATTAACTTCTCGGCTTACAATCAGTGGATTTGTAGTGTTGCAAACATTGTCTTTATGGCAAACAAAGTCATGCTAGCGTCTTGAGGACATGCCATGATTATAAAACTACTCCTTTGGCACTTGTGCATTCAGACATTTTTGGTCCCACTAAGATAACTTCATTTGATGGTGCAAATTACTTTGTTACTTTCCTGGATGATTGCACTAGAAAATTTTGGATTTACATGCTCAATAAAAAATTAAAAGTTTTTTCAAAATTTAAAATTTTCAAGGCTCTTGTCAAAAATCAAGTAGGGCATAAAATTAAATGTCTAAAAACTCACAATGGCGGAGAGTTTTTTTCCTTAGAGTTTGATAATTTATGTTCAAACAATGGCATTCATTGAATCAAGGTGGTCCCATTCACCCCTCAAGAAAATGGAGCAGCTGAACGGTTGAATCGGACAATTTTAGAGAGATCTCGATGTATGCTCTCCAATGTTGGGTTGGGAAAATAGTTTTGGTAAGAGGCATGCAACACTGCATTATATTTGATCAACCATGCCCCATCATCTCATTTGGATTTTGACATTCCTGAGGAGAGATGGCTTGGGAAAAGAATTTCATATCATCATTTTTTGGGTGTTTGGTTGTGAAGCATTCATGCATATTCCCAAAGAACAACAAACGAAGCTCAATTTCAAATTGAAAAGGTGCATTTTCCTAGGCTATGGAGAAGATCAATTTGGTTTTAGGTTGTGGGTTCCCATTGCAAAAAGGATTATCACAATCAGGATGTTGTCTTCAATGAGAAAAAATTCCTAGGTTTGCAGCCTTTGGATAAATCTTCTGATGAATATTTTAATATTGATTTATTTGACAATGGTCGTGTTAAGAAAAAATTAGTTACATTCTCCCAACCTTTAATAATTCCTTCAAATTCGAGTACCCCTGTTTGTTCACAACCATCTATTTCAAACACTTTTCCTTCAACTATTGTTTCACCTATTTTTTTGACCACACAGCCTCTTTGCACTTCAGAACCACCTCTGTTTAATACATCATAGCATGATCAAAGTGGCTGGTTGCCTTCTACTGTAAATGTGCAACCTTCTTTATATCCTATGATGACCTCCTTATGCCATACGTAGCCTCTTAACCATGAGGCGTCTTTCCATGATCATGAACAACCTTTATTGGCTCCTACGAGCATTCTTCATACTTTTCACAACCTTTACCATGTTGTACGTAGCCTCCTATGCATCATTTGATGCCTTCAAATTATGATAAGCAACCTTTAATTAGATCGATGCCTTCCCACCTCTCATCATAGCCTTCAATGCTCCATAAGCAACCTTTAAAACCTCATTTGTACCCTCTTATGGTTACACAACCCTTGGAAAATCCATTGCCTCTTGTAAATCAAATGATGCCTTTTCCAATCCCCATGCACCCTTCAATTAGTGAATCATTTCCTTTATTAAACAGTACACAACCCTTGAGAATTAATGTATAGCCTTTGTTGAATTCGCAGGCATCTCACAATACACTTGAATTGCTGCCTTCTCCATTCCATTCACAGTCTCAAGTGGGAGTCGATGGTTCTCTTGAATAGAGTCAATTTGGTGGTCTGAAACAGGGGTATAAAATTAGCGAAATGCAATAGGGGAGTGTTGAAAAATATGGCATTGGTGATATTTTTCACAATAATCAAGAAAATAGAGAAACAAAGGGTGTTTTGCAATAAGAAAGTGGTTCTCAATTGAGGAGATCAACACAGAAGAGGAAACTACCACACAACTATGTTGATTTTGAGTTATTTTCTTCTGGTGATTATCATTATGAATTGTTGCTTTGTGGTGAGGCAAAGCCAACAACTTTCAAAAAATCTTGAAAAGATGCAAATTCGGTCAAATGGATGGAGGCAATGAATGAAGAAATGGAATCTTTGCAAACAAATGACACTTGGGATTTGGTTCCTCTTCCGCCAAATTAGAGACCATTAAAAAATAAATGGGTTTATTGTGTAAAAGGGGAAGAGGGAGGTCATCAATGTTGCAAGGCTAGATTAGTTGTCAAAGGTTTTTCTCAAGAAAAAGGCATTGATTTCAATGAAATGTTTTCACCAATTGTGAGAATGACCACCATTCAAGTAGTGTTAGGGTTGGCAACCATTTGGGATCTTGAACTTGAGCAATTAGATGTCGAAGTTACTTTTCTTCATGGAGATGTTCAAGAGGAATTATACATGGAGCAGCCTAAAGGTTTTGCAACACCAGGTCAAGAACATTTATATTGCATATTGAAGCAGAGTTTATATGGGCTCAAGTAAGCCCCTAGGCAATGGTATTTAAAATTTGATAGCTTCATGACTTAGAAAAAATTTATTCGTTGTGATTTAGACCCATGTGTTTATTACAAGAAGCTTCCAAATGGTGACTTTGTCATTTTTTATTTTATGTTGATGATATGTTGGTTGCTATTAATAGTGTGAGGATAGTTCGTGAAGTTAAAACAACATTTATCTCAGAGATTTTCCATGAAGGATTTAGGGGCAGCAAAGAGGATTCTTGAGATGAATATAATTAGGGATAGAAAAAAGAGAGAACTTAGATTATCTCAAGAATAATATATTCTAAAAATCTTAGATAGGTTCAATATGAAGAATATCAAATTTGTGAGTACTCCTTTGATTGATTATTTTAAGTTATAATTAGCTATGTGTCCTAAAATAGAAGAAAAATAACACATGAAGCATGTTCCATATTCATCGACAGTTGGCAGTTTAATATATGCCATGACTTGTACTCATCCGGATATTGCTCAAGTTGTGGCAGTTGTGAGCAAATTTATGAGTAATCCAGGTAAACAACATTAGCAGGTAGTACAATGGATATTCATGTATTTGAAAGGTACTTTTGATCATGGTTTATGTTTTAGTGGTAAGGGCATTCATCTACAAGGTTATGTTGATTCAGATATGGCTGGAGATCTGGATAAATGACGTTCTACCATTGGTTATGTATTCACTTTTGTTGGAGCAGTGATCAGTTGGGTTTCTCAGTTGCAACAGGTGGTTGCACTTTCTTCTACAAAAGTAGAATATATTGCTCTTTCTGAAGGGGAAAAGGAAATGATTTGGTTGCAGAGATTGATAGGTGATTTATGGTTTCAACAATTGGTTTTCACTCTCTTTTGTGATAGCAATAGTGATATTCCCTTGTCAAAAAATTCAACCTTTCACAATCAGACGAAGCACATAGAGCTGCAATATCACTTCATTCGCCATTGTATCGAAGAGGGGAAGCTGCAGGTAGAAAAAATTCACACAAAGTTGAATCATGCTAACATGACTGACGAAAGTAGTACTAAGGGAGAAGTTAAAATTTTGTAGAGCTTCTCTTAGACTTGTGCAACTTTGACATTAACTCTACAGTGGTGGGATATCTCTGAGTAGCAATTTGGTCTTTAAGTGGGAGATTGTTGGGTTCAGTGAAGCCCAAATTAGAAAGTTTCTCCTTTAATTCAAAATAGTTTCTTACTTTGTAATTACTTCTATTGGCATGTATTGAACAATTCAGAAGTTGTCTATTTCAAATGGATTTTTCCATTTCTTAGGTTGGAGACTGATTTATAAATACAGCTATTGGCTGGTTATATAATTCATTCAGAACTTAATAATAAGAGATAATCCCTAAGTGTGGATGTAGCCATAAAATTGATGGTGAAGCATGATAAATCTTTGTTCTTGTTTTGTGATTGCTTTCAATCTTTTATATTCTACAATATTTCATTTGATTCTATAAATTATATTCAACAGATCAAAGGAGGGAAACCAGGGCTTGATGCAAAGGAAGTCACCTTAATAGAACCATGGACCAGTATTAAGTATTAGTCCCTTGTCTTCCATTGATTCAAATTACAATATGAAGAACCCCTTTGCATAGGGGTAAATAATAATTTCATCCTACATGTGTGCTTTCCAATTATTACTTATCTATGTGTGCAAGTTGCTTAATTTCAACCAAATTTTCATGAATATGGAAATTAGGGCATCCTCCATCAAGTATCCTCTTTGTCATAGGCAGTGTTGTCCAGACAAATTTCAAGAATGGAATTGGAGTGACATAAAGAAAATGAGGAATGTTGAGAGGTGTGAGGGCATGAGGGAGAATGGACTTTACTAGCATCTTTCGATGGTGAGCAAAAAGTAGGCAACATACCACGAACCATCGCAGCATGGGCGTCAAGACCTAGGGCCGCCTTGAGCAACTGTGAGCCATTGAAGTTGGAAGGTTCCCATGCAAAGGAAAAAGCATGCATGCCTCACCCAAGGGCTGGTGCGAGCATGTAGAAACTGATGCAACGTCACCACCCTGATCACCATCCACTTTCACAGGCTAGGTGTTGGATATTTTCGGAGTGAGCCATCTCGATATTATATTATCCTATATATAAATATATATTATTTTAAATATATTTATCTAAAAAATATTTCTTTTTTATTTGTTTGTTTATATAATCCTTATAAGAATAGATGAGAGAATATAAATGTATTTTAATATAAGATGAAATAATTCTGTAATAAATAAAAGAAATATTTTTTTATGAATAGACTATACCTAAAGGCCCAAACCCTGGTATATAAAATAAAAGATAGGTGAATAGATAGTTAAAGGAGATCTAAAAATAAGCATTCTATAAAAAATAAAATACAATCATAAAGAGGGATGAAAACAAGAGTTGACAAATATTTTTCTTATTAAGGATTGATGGTATAGTAAAATTCCTAAAATTTAATGGGTACAACTTTTGAATAGATAAATCTCCATGTTAGAAGATTCTTAGAAGCAATTTCATAGCCATGCAATTCCAAAATTTTAGTGGTTACAACACTTAGAGGATTCCAAGAAGCAATCTTCATATGACTAATTAATGTGATAAAAGTGATCTTTACATTTGTGTTATACAATGGCATCAAATAGTCTCATGTAATTACTCATATAAAAGAAATCAAATATATTGAACATTAATTTTTTTAAAAGATAAAATAACTATTTCTTAAATATTATTAAATATATCACAATAATTCTTAAAAAATTGTAACGTAAAATTAATTTATTGATAATCAAAACAACTCTTTAAATAAACAATAATAAAAAAAATTAGATAGAGGACGAATAAATATAAAAAAATTACATAAATGATGAATAAATTGTATGAAAAAGTGTGGATTATATTAGAAGAGAGAATAGAAAAATACTTCAATGTAAAATAAAATAAATCTTAAATAAATAAAACTCATATTTTTTATATCAATAAACTATAATATAAGAGTTCATTTTTTTTTTAAGCATTTAAAATAAGAAAAAAAAAAAAGATACATAATTTTTTATCTTTTAAAAACCTAACACATGAACACTAATGATCTAATTCTTTGTTGACCTGCTAAGTTGATTTCTATTTTTTTAAGCTACAACCTGGGTCTGCTTAAGTCATTCATCAACCATCCTTGTCTACCTTCACCTTTATCATATTTTAAGAATAACTTATTGAGCATATGCATAAATCCTTTGCTTAAGTTCTTGGCCTTCACTCCACTCAAAACACATGCCATCTTCTCATTCCATTGCCCGCATCTTCCACACCGCAGTTTGATTCTCCCCCACTTAATCTAATGGATAGGCATTAGCATTTTATTTCATCATGGAAATGTGCTAAAGGAAAGAATGGGATACGTGGTGAGCCCATAATGCATCATGTTGCTTCTTCAGAACATATTTTATACATGAGCTAGTCATGTTGAAAATGTTTTTTCTGCATATAGCTAAGATAGAAATACATGGTCACATTTGAACTCATGTCTAAGGCATCACAATTTGAAGTTAAGAGTATACTAGTACTTGCGTTTCAATGAGGTGCAATACTTACGCCTTTAAGCTGAGCTCACATTATTTACGGTTGTGAAGAGTCACACCCATATAAAAAGGACTGTCATTTCTAACTTGAATTGTGTTGTTTGATATGCGTTGTTACTAAAAATAAACAAAAACTCAATCAGGGGAAGAAGATAATTGAAGGAATTCTTTAATGAACTCTATAACATGCTTAAATTCCATTGCAAGAGTACATGATTTTGTTGATGAACTAACTGAATCTATTCCATTTCAAACTTCAACAGACAAAAATTTAAGAATGACATTTTAGATAAAAAATTGGGAACTAGGCTTTTTTTCAGGTCTCACAATCACATGCCCATCAAAGAACCCCTGCTATGTAACCTAGGAAGCAATCATAACTCCTAAGCTTTTGGCTCTAGATTTGATAGTCATCAGTCAAGAAACATTGTTTGGATCCAATCCTCTGTGTGATGGCAGAGATTTGTGAGCTAGAGGCCTCACCCAATATTAACTTGGAAGTTGTTACAACATCCTTTCTGAATGTACTAACAACAAACATAATCGGGAGTAGAAAAATATATAGAGAAATATTTTCTTCCACAAT
This sequence comes from Sequoia sempervirens, assembly GCA_007258455.2. Taxonomy (NCBI): domain Eukaryota; kingdom Viridiplantae; phylum Streptophyta; class Pinopsida; order Cupressales; family Cupressaceae; genus Sequoia; species Sequoia sempervirens. Next base: position 53,661 of record VDFB02325702.1, read on the forward strand.
AGAGGATTTATACAATGACATAAAAAATCAGAAACAATATTAATTATCATATACCAACTAAAACTCATACTTATTCAAGAATACAAAGTTGATTGAGATTTGGCATGTGTATCTTTATTGTATAGAACTCAAAATATTATATTAATGACCAGGATTCATAGTTAGATTAGTTCTTCAATAAGGAGGATTTCTTCCATACAGAGATTATCAAAACATTATAAAAATGTGGTCTTAAATTTTCACCATAACTTCAAGTACATGTCAACAGATATAGTGGCTGGCAAATATATTTGTCTTCCAGGGTTCCAAGTAAGATAATCAAATCCACTTGTCATAATATGAAGACAGATTCCTCTTCAATGAGCTAAGGAATCGTTCAAAGCACTTATCACAGGATCAAGAGCCATCTTCCCTATTACATAGTATTATAACCGAAATAGACAAATCCTTATTTAAGCATTAAAGTGAAAATATTGGCCTTTTGGTATCTTTACAATTTATATATTTTAGTTTCCTTGAATAAGAAAAAAACAATCACAGGTAAACTTTCATTTGTACGTAGATTACCAACAGTAAATATCACTCTTAAAGTCATAATCTGGAATGCCAAAAAATGTCTGATTATTTCCTCCACAATCTGAGATATTACACCCAAAAAATTGAGGTACAAAGAACTCTTAAAGTCATAATCTGGAATGCCAAAAATGTCTGATTATTTCCTCCACAATCTGAGATATTACACCCATAAAATTGAGGTACAAAGAACTTTCTTTCAAACAGGAAAAAATAGTCCTAAAAATTATTTTGAATGCATATTATCATTCAATTTAGGCATCTTTGAGCCCTTTGACGTAGCTGAATGTTGTTAGATCTTCCTTCTAAGGCACAAGATAAGACTGTTCTCAATAATCTTGGGATAAACGTGAGAAAAATATGTTGTATAAAATAAAAAGATTCAGATATTTCTCACACCAAAGATATTTATAAATGGTTTCTAAACAATAATTTTTGGTCAAGGTATGGATACAATTCCCAGTCTCTCCAAATTCAAATCAAATTTACACTCAATACGAGTTATTCTGTCAAATATTCAACAACTCTTGTCCACATTTTATTAAACCAACTTGAACCCCCAAATTAGAAATTTGTATTGCTCCTTTATCCACACAGATATGCTGCTTTGTGTGGGGATTGCAATGTAAATCATCATTGCATTATAGGATTTCCACAATAAAAAATATTTGCAATAGAAGATGGTACTGTGAGATAGATGAAGTTGAGGAAAAAAGGAAAATAATCATAGTGGTATAGCTGCTACCAGTTCAGCAACCATACATATCCACACCATTTGTGGGCTCAGCAAAGCCTTTATTGAATAGAGTTGGACTTCTGGAGCCTCAACTATTGGTGCATTCTAGCAACAAATGCATCTGCTTTCTTGTTCACCTCATCAGGGCTAGGACTGGGACAGAACGACGAATTAGCATTAGTTAGAGAAAATTACTTTCTAAAAAAAAATGACCAGTCACTTTCAAGATCATTTTCCTGCTCTCACACTGACTCAAGTTTAGGCAATTCTGCAGGAGAAGAGATTTTACTCTTCTTAAATTTTTGGTCATCATAGAAAGACCAGTGGTGCTCAACCATTCAGAATGGTGGTGGTGGGGGAGGAGGAAGAGGAATTGATGATGATTTCCTCTTAGTCAACTTTTCTTGCTTTAGCATCTCCGTTCTCATTTTCTTTCCTATATTCTGACAAGTCTCTCCTTCCACAGGATTTTTTCATTTTGGGGATACCAATTTCCTTAAAGCCTTCATCTTTTAGGTACCTTGGACCAGGCATATAAACTGGGGGTTTTGATACCTCAATTTTTTCAGAGGCTTCAACATTCTTCAGGTAATTTGAATCAATGGAATAGATAGGGGATTTTGACTTTCCACATTTTTTAGAAGCTCTCTTCTTTGGATGCATTGGATCAGTAGTATAAATGTGAGTAGGAGGTGGAGGAGAGGAGGAAGAATGCACCTTCCTTCCTGATTTGTCAGACCGATGTCAAGGTGAAGGCTCTGAATCCTTGCTCTTATGCTTGGAATCCCTCTTGTAAGATGAAAACCATTGTTGGAGCATCGATTGCTGGAGAATTGAAGGCAATGATGGAGGTACTGGTGGGGGTGCTATTGGGTTTCTCTTGTGCTTTTTCTCAAACTATGGAAGTAGACCAAGTGCATTGAAAATTGCATTTCTATTAGGCTTGTGTTCCCTAGTTCTATGTTTGGGATCATCCTTGCTTCTGCTACATTGATGCCTAGATTCATGCTTCAGGATTTCAGTAGGAAGAGGAGGAATGGGGGGATTAGGAATAGGATTCATTGGAAACATTTTATCTGATTTCATCTTTTCTAATTTTTCTGGTTTTTCATGTCTGTGTTGGGGACTGGAGTCAGGGGGGCCCCTGATCATTTGTTTGAACAAATGGCTTTCCAATGCAAGAAAAGGGCACTATGATGGCGGAGGAGGAGGAGGGTGGTTCGCTGGTGCAGGAGGAGGTGAGGGAGGTTTTCCCATAGGGTTCATGTTCCTCGAAGGTGAGGGAGGTGTCGGGTTTGAATCTCTTTGAGGTAATGCAATTGGGGGAGGAGATGGTGGTAGAGGTGAATGTTTCCAAAGTTTTTCTGTGACTATATTGTTTTTAATTTGAGCTGAAAAATAAAAATCTTGAGGCTTTACCTCTGCTTTCTTAGGGCTCTGGATGTCTTCAAAATGTGAAATGGCTCCAGGGCCAGTTGATTTTTTCCCTGAATCTTCAGACCTAACGGTAGAATCTTCACTCACATTTGATGCTTTGACAGAATCTCCAACCCATTTGATACTGGAACAGAATCATTGAGGCCATTAGCTTTGGAATTTTTTGATGCGTGACGATTTCTCTGAACCCAATTAGTGTCATCCATCACCCGGGGCAGACTCGAATCATCCTAAGCATTGCTAGCCTCTCTCAAATCATGATACGAAATGCTAGCTCTCATCCTTCACATCAGAGGCACCATCACAACCACCAGATATTCATATGCATACTCATGTTCATACGGGTTCAAACTCTTGACCACCTCACTCTCAGAACTATCCACTACATTGTGGTCTAGAAGACCCCTCCGTCTACTGATAGAACCATAATCAAAGATTCTTTCCTCAAACCTTAGGGTTTCCATTCTGATCATCCTGATCCCTGCATCCAAGTGGAGTCAAAGTGGAGTCGAGATTTCTCAATCTCCACACCACCAGCGAGAAAAACTGTCGCTTCACCAAATCCAGCGCACAGGAGAAAATACACGTAGAGGTTAAAAGACTAGCTGAAATGTACAAGGGGAATGCTGAGCATAACAATCACAGGCCTCTAGTTGCTACTCTTTTCTATTCTCTTCTGTAGCCAGTTTGAGTGGTCTCCCAGTTGGTAATCTTTGTACCCTCTCCCTGAGATGGCATGACCAGTGCCCTTGTTGGTGATGATGAAGGCAAAAATAGTGAAGTAGAACAAGAGAAAAATAAGCACAAACATGGGAGCCAAGTAAAGCTAGAGCAACCATGTGATTTTGTAGTAGGTTCCTACCAAGCTAGTGATAGAGACAATCATGAGAAATGCTTTGAGGACTATCACAGGCCATTGAAGAAGCATCTCGCAGTCACTACTTGCCTTCATTGTTAGCCATATTCTGGTGCCCAAATGCATAATTATTAGCCAAAGAAATTTTGTGGGGTTCCCACCAGCGTCATGGGATAATGCCAATGGGGTTACCCCACATATAATAGCCTATCAGCTAAAAATGCAAAATACAATGTGTGATAAGGTGCTATAAAAGAGTTTATGTTAGGGGAATATTAGAAGGACGTGTTGATAAAGGGAACTCCCCTTACAAATCTGAAAACTCATAACACAATTCAAATTTACAAAATTATATGTATGGAGGAAACACTATATTTTATTGTAACAAATATGAAATGGGATTACAACATATAGAAGCTCACAAGCTTCCCTTTACAACATGGGATTTTTGATTAGATATATCAACAATATGGAGTCACAACCTCCTCACATAAATCTACAAATTTGGATTCACAAATCCTCTATCTAATCCAGTAGCATCCTATTATCTTAAACTCCAACTCTCCAAAGCCAACTTCTCAAATGAAAATATCCTCAATATATAAAATTTTGTGAATGAGAAAACCACTTTGGTTTTCCCAAAAAACATGCAATTACCACCTTGGAAAAATCATGACCCAATTTGAGGAAAGACCATAAAATAATAAAATATTCTAAATGCTCACATAGCCTTCGCATGGGAACCTATACTTCAACCAATCAAATTTGGTCAAATTGGATTTTTCATTAATCTCTTATGGATCCAATGAATCCATGCAAGAACATGCACCAACATGCAAGTTTGGGCACCCAACATGGAAGAGCATGCAAATCATAAAAATCAACATGCAATAGCATGAATGGTAAAGTGGTCGTCACCTTGAAAAAATTCCCAAGATGGAATATTCCTTTGAGATGCTTTTGAAACTCTTACTAAAGTTGATTTTCCTCCAAATTTACAATTATAAATTTTCATAGAGGAAAATTGCATATTTTGGAAATTAAAACAATTATTTTCCCACACATTAGCCCATATTATCCCTTATTAATAATTAAATAAAGAAAAAATAATATTTTTAGTGATGTTGATTGCTAGTACCCATATTCTCTTGCATCGTGTCCATCTCCTAGTGAATCACAAGGGTTATATTCATCACAGTTTATGTTTCTCCATAAAGGGAAAAAGGTGAGTTATGATTTGAGTGCTCTAGATTATGGCATGTGGTTGCATAATGCAACACACAACCCTAATGCATCAAAGTTTCATGTTGAGGGACAAAAAGTGAAAATACAATGTGTGGTGAGTGATAAACATGAAGGGGATCCCAAAATAGAATATTCTATGATAGGTGTCCATAGGATGGCAAATCTCAAAGTTTCAATACATCACACTTTAGAGTAAAGGGGTATAGTGATAAAATACAATGTGCACAACAGTATAGAGGGGAGATATAAGTGTGATGTTTCAACATATGATTGTATCATAGGGATGAGTCATTTCATTTAATATCCAAAATAAAAGAGGGTGGGGGTAAATTTTAAAAGTAGTTGAGTACGTGTGGCACTTCAGGGTTGCAATGCATGATCTCTATACATCAAAACTTCATAAAAGCTTATTTTAAAGTTAAGTGTGATGTAAATTTTAAAATCAGTTGAGTACGTGTGGCACATCAGGGTTGCAGTGCATGACCACAAGCCTTTAGCCATTGATCAAGATTTAAAGATTTGTCATCATCAGTCAAAATTCAAATGAGAATGCCTAACTGGGAAATTAAATCATTGACTCACATGAGCTGTCAGGTTACATTAATGGTGTATTTGTTCCATTCCAAAGGTGATAAAGCAATGAATTGCCTTGTTTTTCACTATTTTCATAAGAATATTCAAGCATTCTAGCAAGAGGAGCTCCTAGAAAGAAAATTTAGGTGAAGAGAAAGCTAGGGTTTCTCGAATAAGTCCACATTTTATCGTTCTGAGCAAGAATTTGGTTAAGTATAAAAGAAAAAGGGGTGTAAGCATTTATAGGGTTCCCGTGTTGCATTTTCAAGGGAGAATTATTGAACCCTAGATTTCTCAATGTATATTTGTGAAATTCTACAAGAATTGAGTTAAATTTAAATTAAAAATCCTAAGAGGTTATTGAATTGTTGTAAAACCCTAGCTTCTTTAATCTATCCTTTTAAACCCTATTTATTGAATTTTTATCAAAGTGATTGAAATTAGTGGGACCTCCAAAAGTAAAGCCAAGTACAAGGGATTGAAAAAGGTTTTGGCCATATTCATAGAGCATGACCTCATGATCCAATTTCTTAGTATAAAGAAGGTGGGGACGTTAGGTAATAATGCATTCAATCCATATTCTTAATTCATTTCCTACATAAATCCAAGAGAGAAAATCAATAATACAAGTAACCAAAATTAATAGATCAAATAGACAAGCCACAAGATAACACATGATATACCTTGGGAACACCATTAAGAGGGAAAAGCCCATCCTCCAAAAGCATCCATACTCCAACATATTATTCAAAAATAAAGCAATATAAGAGGTACAATGAATACCTCTAAAGCATCAAGCTTCTCAATGCATACTGATGTGTCTAAGCATGAATCCACACATCCCATGCCATGCTTCACATATGCACTCCTTAGAAAGACTCAATAATGACATCCCACTTACCGATCCAACCTTAACCACTAAACATGTGCTTTCTTTTATAGATTCAAGCTCACACAAATACAACTAAGTGGTAAGATAAAACCATGTACCATAAAACCATGTGAAAACAAAACCACTAATCCCTTTTTAAATATTGGGTACTAATTTTTTACTTTATTTAATAATTCCCCAATATTAAATTATTATCATATGTCTCCCACAAATTAAATAATAATACAATGTTACAATACAACATAAAGTGTTCACCAAATAATTACCTAGTGTGATTAACCACACCACCTAGGTGCATCACAACTAAATAATTATTTAATTACATTATGATAAATCATTTTTATACAATGGTGTACAACACCATATCCCAATATTATCCCACTTGTTGTATACATTGCATAAGGGGTAAATCAAGGGAATACATCATCATAGCCATACATGAAATTGTTGAGTACACCAAATATTGAGAGGGGGGCTAAATCAATATTTTTCTAACAAAATTAAGTATCAACCATCCAATTATTAATCCACATCTAGCTGCAATAGTGAACCAAAACATAGAAGAAGAATAATGAAAAGGATGATGAGGATAGAAGGAAGAAAGAAAACATGGATAAATCTTTTGGAAAGTCATCTAGAGAAGAAGAAGAAGAAAAATAAAAGGAAAAAGAATAATAAAAAGAGAAGGAAACAAAAGAAGAAGAAGAAAAGGAAGAAAAGAAGAAAGAGGAAGTTAAGAGAGACTTTCTAGCTAAAGGATAAATTTTCAAAGGCCCAAAACCATCAAAGCCATCCAGAGAATCATTCAGAAGTACCCTTAAAGGTCTTCTTTCAAGATAAACTATACTTCAACCTATGCTTCCACCGTAGCTAGCCAAGGTACCATCTCAACCATGTTATGTGGATTTGACAAATATTACAGCCACTCATAGAATAAAATTAAGTGGCACCTTTCTCATCTCTGTCACACAAGAAGTTACTGAGTCATATCAAAAGGGGAATGAAATAATAAATGAAGCAATCAAATCTTTATAGGAGACAACCCCCGGTGTTACATTAGACAACTCTTTAACTCTGATAAAAAAATTGTGGCTTATAGTTGATTCAGTCAAAGGTTACATGTCTAATCTTAAAGTACATAGTGCAAAAGAAGTGGAGTTGATTTTGCTAGAGAAAAGCTTGTTGTTTCTACAAAATAAGTCTATAATTGGAAATGACAAAGCTTTGGAAACTTTGAAACAAGAGAATGTGATGAGGAAGCCTAGCTACTATTTTTTTACTGCATGAAGTGGCCAGGAGGTGCTCAAGGTATCAGGGATTTAATGGACTCAATTGAGTCTCAACTTGTTGATGCCTCCAAATATTATAAGATTGCAAATGATAGAAACTATATTAGGCAAGTTTCTATTGCAAATCTTCAAAGTAAATTTTTCATCTTGTAGAGGAAAAAAGAATATGATATGAGAGGGTATGCCCAACTTGGAGACCTAGTTATGTTTAGACATGTCTTTATATCAAATGCATTGATGGAAGTAGGAAAGCTTAAGAAAATGAACATTGCTCCATCCACTTCAGAAGAAGGAGAAGAATGCTTCAAGGTGGAAATAGAATCTCTGCATAAAACTCTCTCTAGGGAAAAATGAGTCTAGGATGATGGAAAGCTAGCTTGGGAAGTGATTCTCAAGGAGTTATCGGGTGCCCCCAGTTCTTGATTTGAAGTTTTTATCCTTTCCCATTTTGTTGTCCTTGATTTCAAAGGGGGAGAAGAGGAGAAGAGTATGTATAAAGAATGTTATGTTATATTTTTGTGTCTTGTACATATGTCAGGGATAGTTGAGCACTTTTTTTTTGTGAAGCAACTCTCATTTTTGGCACATGTTTCTATCAATCACAAAGGGGGAGAAATTGTTTGAAGAATGAAGAAGGTTCCCTTCGAGTTTTTTTATCATTGATACCAACAATTGGTTGGTAACTAAGTTTAATATGCGTCTATGTTGATATAGCATTTTGATCTAAAAATCCTTTGAGTAAAAGGAAGTTCTAAGAGTTTTTTACATGTTGAGGAAGAGTGTCAATTATAGGTCTAAACAAGCTTTCAACGAGTTTTTATGATCCAGTTGAGTTATCCAAGTCACATAAGTTTGGTATTCTTTCAAAAAACAAGGTTAATAATTTTCTATATCCTTTGTATGTTCCTTATTAGGTATGGGACGACCTAATGTTTAGGTAACACATTTTGTTTTGTGTGCCAAAAGAAATTTTGAATTGGGTTGAAAAGTCATTTTGAATTTTGGGTATTCACATTCAATTAGGTTGAACTAATTGATGAAGGGAGACACGATTGTTTATGTATATAAATTTATGTGTGTGTATGATGGATAGATATAAATACATAACATGGTATTCAAGTGAAGCAACAAGAGTAATAGTGCGAAGTGACTGATAGTGATTGTATATATGCAACCAGAGCATAATTTTGGTTTTTCCTAGAGCATAACTAGAACTAATTTTTCTACTTTTTAGGTGCACTTCTCCAATTAAATTTTTGGCAGTGAACCACACCTTTTTGTATCTTGGCTATAAGCCATTTTTTGTATTCAGGCTATGATCTTTTCAAGGAGAGTGAGTAGTGAGCACTGTAATATCTTATAACTAGTTATAACATATTATGAGCTAATCCTCACTATAGTTTTTCCCACTTTGGGTTTTTCACAAAAATCCTAGTGTCAATATGTTATGATCTGTTTTATGTTTTGGTTCACTATTGTAGCTAACACATGGATTAATAATTGGATAGTTGATAATTAATTTTGATAGTAGAATACTAATTCACCCCCTTCTTAGTATTTTTCTAGCAAAATTAATTATCAACCATCCAATTATTAATCCACATCTGGATACTATAGTGAACCAAAACATAAAAGAGATCATAATACATTGACACCAGGATTTTTACATGGAAAACCAAAAGTTTGAAAACCACAGTTAGGATTAGCTCACAATATATTATAACTAGTTATAATATATTACAGAGCTCATTGCCAAGACTCACTGTCTTTGAAAGGCTGACAACTTGAATACAAAAAATAGGTTTATAGCCAAGATACAAAAGGTGTGGATCACTACCAAAAGTGAACTAGAGAAGTGTACCTACAAAGTGCAGAAACCAATTTTGGTTATGCTTTGGAAAATGCAAAAATTAGGCTCTGATTGCAAATATACAATCACTATCAGCCAGTTCACACTATTACTTTTGTCACTTCTCTCACATACCATACTATGTATCTATATCTATCCATAGTACACACACACATGTATATATACATAGGCATGTATTCCTTCATCAACTAGGTCGACCTAATTGAATGTGAACACCCAAAATTCAAAATGACTTTTCAGCCCAATTCAAGATTCATTTTGGTGCACAAAACAAGATGTGTTATCCAAACATTAGGTCGACTTAGACCTAATAAGGAACACACAAAGGAAAAATAGTTCTTAACCTTGTTTTCCAAAAGAATACCAAACTTCTATCACTTGGATAACCCAACTAGATCACACAAACTTACTGAAAGCTCATTTATACCTATAACTGACACTCCTAAGCAACATATCAAAAACTCATGGAATTTCCTTTTACTGAGAGAATTTTTGGACTAAAATACCATATCAATATAGATGCATAGATTACTTAGTTAGTTACCAACCAACTTTGGCATGAACAACAAAAAACTCAGAGGGAATCTTATTTATTCTTCTAGCAAAAACCACATGAATCAACAGCATGCTCTTGTGCTCCATCAAGATACCCACACAATAAGAACAAAGTAACCACCATCTCAAGAAATAAATCCTCACATCCTCCAACATTCCATCTGTAGAAGAAAAGCAACATGCCAAGGTGAAGATGTACCAATCCAAGAATAGAAGCATCAAATCCAAGTGATAAAAAAGTCTCTTGCCAAGTTGCTATCATGAAGAAAAAACTACATGATTAGAAATAACATCTACACACATGTTAATAAAAAAAACCATACATACCTTCAAGGTATCAATAACATTAGTATACTCATGCCAAGAACATATAAAACTCATATCTACAATCACAATATCCATTTATCAAACCTGTCATTGAAGAACATACATATTTAGGCACTCCCACTACATAGGTAATGTCAAAGAATATCAAGTCTACCAATGAACACTAGATCAAGGTATGATAAATAATCAAAACATAAAATACTAAAAAGTATAACAATGATCCACACATGCAACCTAATTAGCTACATAATCTATCACAATATGTTTCCACCATCCTCTCGCATCATATGAACATAAGCCTCCAAGAAGGAACCATGAAGAGAGAAAACCTATAAACCATAACATTTCCTTCAGATACCAACATCTCAAATGTTCTATGATGTGTCAAGTAAATAATTTCCTAACAACCCCAAATTAGTAGTCTTAATAACACCCAAAACAATGTTTAATACCTTAGATCAAACACAACATATGAATCAATGTATAATGTCAACATGGATGTAAGCCTCTCTAACCAAGAAGATCAAACTCAAAGTAACCATTCTGAAATGTAAAAAATAGCCCATTATTTATCTCCTAAACTCCTCATCAATGAATGATAACATAAACTCAAATGCACAAGGAAGTAATCATGCCTTGAACATCTCTCAAAATGAATCCTTCAAAACTAACTATCCATAGGTAAAGGTCTATATCAAAGAAATATAAAGGATCATAAACTCATGCTAAATAGTCTTCAAATGAGTCTCCAAAATCAATCACCATGACTCTACTCTACCCCATGAAAAAAATAAATCATTAAAGATAAATGTGTTTGAAATAAATAATGGAAAAATACCTCCCAAATGATAAACCACCAAGTAGACCAAGAGTGGGGAATGAGAATGCTCCTCTAGGATAACCAAGGCATCATTGATCACTCAAAGAAAATTCTCCTCTATAGGTCTAGGCTATTTCATGTGGTATGACCGACTAGCACTCTGGCCTAATCTATATTTCACATTCTTCATGATCCTGGGACCAGAACTATAATGGGTTCATACTACAACAATCTATCTCAAATCTTTTCTTGATTTCACTGAACACATTAGGATTCTCTTCTACTAGCTCTTTGACTGACTCTTTCTGTTTCTTTTTCCAACTATTCTCAAATTTATGATTCACAATTTTTAAAGCAGGAATTTCAATCTAGTGATCTTCATGTCTCAATGAGATCTTATGTTTCCAAAATTGAAGTGGCTCATATTTTGTCAGAAATATAAATCGTAATAGAGCATTGTCTTCAAGATCATTATATTCAATGATATCAGTGATGAACATTTTACCCATAATTTGTATATGGAAATCTTGCACATACCTTCCCATTTGAATCCATTCTCCATTAATTGCATGACTATGTGGAAGATTAGGTGTTTCTTTCCAAAACTCTGGAGGGATTGCATTGGTTTAGCCAATGATCTTGAGGATTTTGTATCCACAAATGCATCTAATGGGATTTTCTTATACCCTGGAAAACAAAAATTAATCCTAACATAATTTTGATTATTAGCAAGCAATAGGGAGCATGATTTTTCTCTTATTTTCTCAATCAGACTATTACTATTGCTACTAATACTTTATGTTTCTTTGTCGGTAGCTTCTTTCTCTATCTAAGCTTGTTGATTTTCTTTCAACAAAATTTCTTTAATTTCTCCCACCTCGGCAGCGAGATTCCTTTTTTTTTTGCTGAGTTTTAAGAAATCTTTTGAGATTTGCAACATCATCCTTTAGTAAATAATTTTTTTTGAAGATTGCGATAACATCAGGATTTGTATTGGAAGATTTTGTTCTAGAAGAAGTTTTGGAAGAAGAGGATTTTTCTTTCTTTTTCCATGGAGGAATCTTATATCCATGCTCAATATCTTTTGCTAATTCCTTGGAGGGGTTTTTTGCAACTTAAGTTTTTTTTCCACCTCGGCCTTATCTGACTCTAAGCTCTTTAATTTTTCCAAATGTTGGTAGACAAATTTCTTTCTTTCTTCTTTTTTTCTTGCTATTTTGTAAGGATCTTTGGATTTTTCAATCTGTATCTTGACCTTGAGGTCTTGCAGAGTGTCCTTGAGGAATGAGGTTAGAAAGTCCTCATTAGGATCTAAACTTTTAGACTTAGGTTTAGATAATTTCTACAAATATCTATGTTGATCCTTTATATCTTTAAATTTTAGAATAAAACTTGAATTAGGAACAACTTCAACTAATTCATACAAATCTTGTAAATCTGAAATACTACTACTATCAATAACTTCCTATCCTAGGTTATCATACTCAAACATTGCATAAATCTTTGTGCCAGGATTTAATTTTTTTGGATAGTTAGTAGCATAGTGTGGTCCTTTACAAATAAAGCATTTAATTCCTTTGGGGACCTTATTATTCCTTTTTCTTAGCAAGTACGGTGGAGTCTTATGGAATTTTCTTCTTTTATAGGGGACTGCCTTATACTTTTTTTTAGAGCCATACCTACCATGTTTGTTGCATCTAAAAGTGTATTCTCCTTCATGGTACATGTTTCAAGAACATCGTTTACATTTTCATTTTCTGCCGCAGCCACCTCTTTTGAACTGTCTTAGCTGCTGGAAGTCTTTGAGCTAGTTAATTGGAGGAAGATTACAAAATTCTTTCATATTACACATATAGTTATATTCATCCTTATTGAGTTGAAGAGCACCCAACAAACACTGCTTTTCTAGCTTGTATCTAATCAACCTTTTAATTGTAGGGAAACTTACATCATTAATTTGTTTGTGTTCTTTTTTGATAATGTAATCTTGAGCCCAGGCACCTAAACCATAGGGAAGAGAATTTAAGTAATACTACTTTGTGGTTAGGTCATGTATTTTATCTACTGCAACCATATATGACTCAAACATACAATTATATTCATTGAACTTAGCTAAATTCTTTAGCTTCATAGATTGTAGAGTCTTATTTGCTTCTAGGGCTTGATTTGAGATGTCATCATAGAAAATATTTGTTAATAACCACTTAAATTCATCAAATCTAGCTTGAAATACATCATCTTTTTCCAAATTCTTACAATCCACTAAAATTGGATCTGTTGGTTGTGTAGGGATTTTTTTAGGCATTAGGCCTTGATCTAGTAGATTTTTCCACCAATTTCTCAATTTTCCAGACATAAGCCTTACTGCATAGAGAACCTTAGCTGGCTCTGACCATGACCCTCACCTTTCAAACATGTTTTCTAATGTATCGTTCCAAGTATATATTGCTTCATAAGGATTGACCATCTTATCAATATTCAAAATATAACCACTGGATGCATATGGTCTCAACTATTCAGGTTTGAGATTTTTTGTTACTAGTTCATGCATTTCAATGTCCATGGTTAATTTCTTCAATGATTCCCATGGTTCTTTTTCTTCTATTTGCTTATATCTAGAAAAATTGAAATCTATTTCCTCAAAACCATTATCTACAGAGGAATCATAATCACTAGAACTATCATAAACAACTAAAGTATTGACATCAAAAGATTCAACATCAGATTCTTTATTAACATAACCAGGTTCATTCATGTAAACTGGTTCTTCTTGTTCTTATGTTATTCCCACTTCGACAAGCCAATCTTTTAGTGGTTCTTCTTTATTATCCAAAGTATGTTCTTTAACTTTGGGCATTGGAACATGTGGGATTGGCTTGTGTGAAGGTTTTCTAGAAGTTGAGGCTTTGTCTTCTTCACTGTGCAAGGGTATCCTTCTTTGGTTTGGGAGGCTCCACAAATTTTCCTTTTTTCTCTCTATCTTCTTCTTTTGAAATATCCTTAACAATTTGAGACACTCTTATCTTTTTTGTGAGAATCCTTACCTTTTCTAATTTCTTAACAACAAAGTCTAAGAGATTATTATTTTATAAATCAACAACTTTTGTAGAAGTCTCATTAGTCTGTTGATCAGCATAAATATGGTTAAGGTAGTTGTCCTTATGATGTTGTGTGGAGATGATAGTTTTTACACTACTATGAACTTGCTTTACATCATAACTGACACCTGAAATGTTGTTAGACAAAGTAGAACAATAATGTTCAGAATTCTTTACAAATGTAAAAATCTTTTGTTGATCTTTAGAAACTATCTCTACTTTATTTACAGCTTCTAATGCTAAATCACCACTATATCTAATATCTACAGCCATTTCATCCAAGTTATCTTGTGTGGAAATAATTGAATGTTCCATCCAATTTCTCTGAGCTTCAGAATTCTTTTGCTTTTTACCCAGGTATGTATGAAGTTGTGCTTCATATCTTCCCCATAGTCTTTTGTCAGAGTTGATCACTGTGAAAGTTTCAGGAGTAGGCCAACGGCCAGACTCATACCCTATAATCTCTTCTTCTCAATTATTCAACTCCATCTAATATATACTCTTTTTCTCATATCCAACCCTTGGGAGCTTTTTTTTAGGCATCTTTTCTTTCATCATAGAACCTTTTTTCCCATATTTGTGAGTTTAATGCCTTTTTCTTTCTGATCATGTTTTTGTTCTTCCTTAGGAGTCAGAGCAAGTTTCTAACTAACTTTTCAGGGTAGTTGATCCATAAGTTTAGGGTTACTACTTAGATCAAAGAGAGTTGCTAATGAAGCTCGGAAGGATATGGATTGATAGATGGTTGTATGTATAAGGGAAACTAACTTGATCCTAAAGATTCTTCTAGATTATAGTCAAGATATGGTTTATTGGATGTACTAGGGAAATTACATGACATGGAATAGGATCGAGTGTACATGCTTGGTCATCCACTGGTTGAGGCTTGAGGCTGTTCAAACAAAGTTTCATCAGGTAAATCCTGGAGATCGATGCTAGCAAGCCTATGACTTTGTGTACAAGGTTTCTCAGAGAAAACACTCCTTGAGGGAGTCATAAGTTCTTGCAACTTAGGTTGTGACTAGTTAATTAGTTTTTCAATGATAGGAAACCCAATATCAAAACTAGTTGCATGAATGTGCCTACAAAAATCATCAACATTTGTGTTTGCTTCCATATAACTTACCCCGACTGAAAATTTGGAAGGAGGGAAAATAATATTCAATAACCTATAGATACACCTACCACCTATAGTGGCATAATCTGGTTGTAGGATGATGCCTTTGACTTGTAAAAAAAGACAAAATATAGATTGGACATATTTGTCATCAAGATTTATGGTGAAGTTTGGTCTGACAGACATGCGGGAATCTCAACTTTTTTTTTCATCAAAAGATTTCACAAGGCGACCTTAGAATTGGCCAATAATGGTTTGATCCTAGATTCTACATTGGGTATCTATTAGACTGGAAAATTATTCAACACCTATATCATAGTTGAAATGGGGATGTAATATGATGTCAACTAAAGAGAAATGCACATGGAAGAAACCCTTTTCTTTCCATCTCTTAATGTCTTCAGGAAGTAGAAATGGAAAATAGACTAAACAGATACCAACAATAGAAACTCTAAGAGTTATCTCTGATTGTCTTACAAAATTCATCATTTTAGCTTTAATTCCTTTCTGAAGATACAAATCAGAAATCTTAACATCTAGAAATTTGAAGTTGCCATTTTCATCTACGAGTTCTTCTTTATCTTGGAAATGATTATGGATAACTGAAGAAAGAGAATTGCTTGCATTCATTGAGTGCTGACTAGCCATTATGGAGGAATTAGAACTTACTTGATTTTTATCATCCTTTTGCTGCTAGGTTTTCCATCTTACTGTTCACCCTTCACACGCTTGTCCTTCAGCTTCAATATGAGATTTACGGTCTTACTATAGGTCCACAACTACTGGCAATAGCTAGTTTCATTTAGAACTGAATTCTCCAACAGACGACTGATAGAACATAATAAGGCAACAACTTTTCCAATGTCTAAACAAAAACCAAGACAATAGCAATAACTACATAGACTACTTTGACAAAGATTCCATAACCAGATGAACAACACACACTTGTATATGTGTCATGACCTTGTTTCTCAATATTAGGCATTATATGTGTATATAAATACAAGGAACCAAAGATAACAAAGCAATTTTATACTGATAAGTAGTCCAAATATAAATTCTAATTTGTATCGCAAGGCTCTGATACCATTTTGCAGATAATTCATTGAAATCATAAACATATGCTATTCTTATTAAATTGAAAATTTTAGATTACATTCAAATACGCATCCAGATTTTGATCATACAGATCACACGAAGCATAGGAGAGAGAATAAGTCTAATATGCAAGACTTCAGACTCTTTCTAGACTCTAGACTCCAATAATAGACAACCCAAGCCAATAATGAGGCATCCTCAAAAATTTAAAGGAGAGGTTGAGCTTGTAACCTCATGGCATATTACAATGAATTTGGAATCTGTCCATACATTATTGGCACATGTCCCACAAACCTACTGCACTATGGAGTAGACAATTGTTAAGCAGTCTGTCATAAGCACTAACATAGTGGAGAATAAAGACAGTCACTTTTAGGACACCTGTGAGTGAGAAGGGCCCACTTAACACCCGTAAGTGGCTACAGGGATCTTGCTTTTTATGACAGGATTGCATCCTTTTGTCATGTCTTAACGTGGGTGACATCATGACACAAACAAGCCCATGTGCTAGCCATCATAATGGTATTAGATCTAATAATTGATCTAGTAGGTCTTGCTAAACTTGAACCCAATCTTTGGACCTGGGGTTAAAGGAATAGTCAATTTGAACCACGTAATCTTGAGAATAGGCTTGATCTAATTCAACTCTTCTAGAAAGAAGTGTTGGTTTGAGTTTTATCTCCATATTTCCAATTCTTACTTTTGGTCTCCATCCGGCTTCAAGAGGATAATATTAGATTCTAGGAAAATGATGTTATGTTCTGGGATAATGAACCAGATATTGAATCATATAGTCATACATTTTTCTTTTGAACTGAGGATATAATAGATTCAAGAATTCTTCCATGTCAGGATTGAATCTCGAACCAACAATGTCAGCATATTCTTCAAAGGTATCTTGATCAAAACTTATATGAGTGATAAAACCAAATTTAATAACTTTTAACAAATTCATCTTACTCTATTTTGACCAATTCATGCCAAACAAACCTTTAATGCGAATTTGGATAGAATTATTTCCACACCAATACTTCACTGGAGCTTTAGCTAATCGAATGGATTCTGTAAATTCTTCTTCTTCATCTGAATTTATTAATCCTTGACCATGATAGTAATGAATCTAACTTTTTACATCGAAAAGCCACTTATTCAAAAAGTAAGATTCCAACAAAACAATAATTATCTCCTTGGGAAGAGCAGGGAGAGTTATTATATTTCCATTACCAAAATTTACCATATACATTGCGACACCATCTGGTCTATACCAATCTGGGGAATTAAACTCAAGATCAGTATATATAGACTCTGTAAGTTCTCTAGTCAGAGTATCAGCTAGTGGATTATTCTCACCTTTTATCCATTCAATGTCAAAATCATAGCTCAAAAATTAAAAATATTACCTAGAAATTCTACCATGTGCAATATCTGTGTTAGGTTTTTTCTTAAGCAAGCTTCTCATGGCTTGAATATTAGTTCTTATAGTGAATATTACTGGCTTGAGGAAAATCTTAAACTTTTCTATTCCTTTCTTAACTGCCAGTATGTCCTTTTCATAAATATGATATATGCTTTCTGTGATTGTGAAAGTACAAGAACGATAGCCACAAATATTCTATTTCCCATCTCTCTCTTCCTGTATCAACACAATAGACCAAGTATTGTCAGAAGCATCAGTATACAAAAACAAAGGTAAATCAAAAGCAGGAGTTTGTAGAGAGGGAAAATGTTGGCATTTTCCTTTAATTATTTGAACTACTTGTGTAGCTTCTAAAGACCATCCTTCTTTTCCTTCTTTCAGATTAGATTGAATGACTCGGCAATCTTTAGCTAAGCCCTTGTAAAAAGGAGAGACATAGTTTAGACATCCCAAAAATCTTTGAATTTTCTTTTCATCCTAAAGGATATCAGGAAATTCTTGAATGTGTTGCAGGATGTGCGGCTGAAGTTGAATCTTGCCATTATTGATGTGTAAGCCAAGGAATTCAATCTAGCTTTCGCCAATCACCATGTTCTTTGTTGTTAAGCATATCTCATGCTTTCTGATGGCTGCATAAAGCTCTTCAAGATGTTGTAAATGATCATTAGCAAAATCAAAAAATATAAGAATGTCATCAATATAAACAACACAAAAATCTTTAAGATGCCTCAGAGCTTGATCCATGCATTGCTGGAAATATGTAAGAGCTATGCATAGACTGAAAGGAATCACATTTCATTCATACAATCCTTGTGGGACTGAAAATGTTGTTTTATATCTATCTGATTCTTTTACCTTAATTTTCCAAAATCCTGATTTACAGTCAAACTTGGAGAAAAATTTCTTAGTGGCAACTCTTCTAATTAAATCAGTACTAAATGAAATGGGATAATTAAGTGGAAGAATAATGTAAGTTAGAGGCTTGTAATTGATACAAAGTTTATTTTTTCCTTGTACCTATTTTTCTCTCTTATTTACCAGGAATGATGGACATGCAAATGGACTTTTACTAGGACAAATGAAATGTCCATCAAGTAGTTCTTTTAGTTGCTTGTCCATTTCTTTTGTCTCTTTTGGACTCATTAGGTAGGTTGGCTCATGTGGTATGATAGATTAGAATTTTGGCCTAATTTTTATTTCACATTCTTCATGGACTCATCAAGTAGACTGGCTCATGTGGTATGACCGACTGGCATTTTGGCCTAATATGTGTTTCACATTCTTCATGATCTTGGGACCAAAATTGTAATGGGTTCATACTTCAACAATCTGTCTCAAATCTTTTCCTGATTTGACTGAACATATTAGGATTCTCTTCTACTAGCTCTTTGACTAACTCTTTCTATTTCTTTTTCCCACTATTCTCAAATTTATGATTCACAATTTTTAAAGTAGGAATTTCAATCTGGCCATCTTCATGTCTCAATGAGATCTTATGTTTCCAGAACTGAAGTGGCTCATATTTTTTAGAAACAGAAATCCTAACAGAACATTATCTTCAAGATCATTATATTCAATGAAATCAGTGATGAACATTTTAGCCATAATTTCTATACAAACATCTTGCACATACCTACCCATTTGAATCCATTCTCCATTAATTGCATAACTATGTGGAAGATCAGGACTTTCTTTTCAAAACTCTAGAGGGATTCCATTAGTTTTATCTAATGATCTTGAGGATTGTGAATCCACAAATGCATCTAGTGGGATTTTCTTATACCATGATTTTTCTCTTGTTTTCTCAATCATACTATTACTGCTGCTACTACTACTTTCTGCTTCTTCGTTGGTAGCTTCTTTCTATGTCTCAGCTTGTTGATCTACTAGGCTAGCTCATGTGGTATGACCGAATCAATAGTAATCAATGATTGACTTGATTTTGGCCAATTCCAAGGTTTCCTTGTGAAATCTTCTGATGAAGAAAAATATGGAGATGCCTGCATGTCTATTAGACCAAAATTCACCATAAAAATTGATGAAAAATATGTCCAATCTACATTTTTTCTTTTGTTACAAGTCAAAGGCATCATCCTACAACTATATTCTATGTATGCTATTGTAGGTGGTAGGTTTGTCTATAGGTTATTGAATACCGTTTTCCCTCCTTCCAAAATTTTAGCTAGGGTAAGTTATACTGAAGCAAACACAAATGTTGATGATTTTTGTAGGCACATTGATGCAACTAGTTTTGATATTGGGTTCTTTGTCATTGAAAAACTAATAAACCAATCACAGCCTAAGTTCCAAGAACTTCTGACTCCCTCAAGGAGTGTTTTCTCTGAGAAACCCCATAAACAAAGTCGTAGGCTTGCTAGCATAGATCTCGAGGCTTTACCTAATGAAACTTTGTTTGAACAACCTGAAGCCTCAACTAGTGGATGACCAAGCATGTCCAATCGATCCTATTCCATGTCACGTAATTTCCCTAGTACATCTAATAAACCATATCTTGAATACAATCCAAAAGAATCTTTAGGATCAAGTCAGTTTCCCGTGTCTAGACAACCATCTATCAATCCATATCCTTATTGAGCTTCATTAGTAACTCTCTCTCATCTGAGTAGTAACCCTGAACTTATGGATTGGCTAGCCTAACAAGTTAGTCAGAAACTTGCTTTGACTCCTAAGGAAGAACAGAAACATGATTGGAAAGGAAAAGGCATTAAACTCACAAAGATGGGTGAAAAAGGTTGTATGATGAAAGAAAATATACCTAAAACAAAGCTCCCAAGGGTTGGATCTGAGAAAAATATTATATATAAGATGGAGTTGAATAATCAAGAATAGGAGGTTATAGGGTATGAGCCTGGCTGTTGGCCTACTCCTGAAACTTTCATAGTGATCAACTCTGACAAAAGACTATGGGGAAGATATGAAGCATGACTTCATACAAACTTGGGTAAAAAGAAAAATAATCCTGAAGCCTAGAGAAATTGGATGGTATAGTGGATGATTTCTACACAAGATAGCTTAGCTGACATGGATGTAGATATTAGATGTAGTTGTGATTTAGCATTAGAAGCTATAAATATAATAGAGATAGTTTCTGAAGATGAACAAAATATTTTTACATCTGTAAAGAATTCTAAACATTATTGTTCTACTCTGTCTAACAATACTTCAAGTGTTAGTTATGATGTAAAGCAAGTTCATAGTAGTGTAAAAATTGTTATCTCCACACAACAGCATTAGAACAACTACCTTACCCATACTTATGTTGTTCAATAGACTAATGAGACTTCTAGAAAAGTTTCTGATTTATAAAATAAGAATCTCTTAGACTTTGTTGCTAAGATATTAGAAAAGGTAAGGATGCTCACAAAAAAGATAAGAATGTCTCAAACTAGTAAGCATAGTTCAGAAGAAGAATATAGAGAGAAAAAAGGAAAATCTGTGGAGCCTCACAAACCAAAGAAGGTTTTGATCCAAACGAGGATACCCCTGCACATTGAAGAAGGTAAAGCCTCAACTTCTAGAAAACCTTCACACAAGCCAGTCTCAGATGTTCCAATGCCCAAAGTTAAAGAACATACTTTCACTAATAAAGAAGAACCACTAAAATATTGGCTTGCCGAAGTGGGAATAACAGAAGAACAAGAAAAACCGGTTTGCATGGATGAACCTGGTTATGTTATTAAAGAATTTGATGTTGAATCTTCTGATGTAAATACTTTTGTTGCTTTTGATAGTTCTAGTGTTTTTGATTCCTTTGTAGATAATGGTTTTGAGGAAATAGATTTAGATTTTACTAGATATAAGCAAATAGAAGAGAAAAAACCATGGGAATCATTGAAGAAATTAACCATAGACATTGAAATGCAAGAACCAATAACAAAAAATCTCAAACCTGAGTAGTTGACACTATATGCATCCAATGGTTATATTTTGAATATTGACAAGCTGGTCAATCCTTATGAAGCAATCTATACCTAGATCGATACATTAGAAAACATGTTTGAAAGGAGTGGTTCATGGTCAGAGCCAACTAAGGTTCTCTATGCAGTAAGGCTTATGTCTAGAAAATTGAGAAATTGGTGGAACAATCTACCAAATCAAGGCCCAATGCCTAAAAAACAATCTTGCACAACCAATAGATCCAATTTTAGTGGATTCTAAGAATTTTAGAAAAGATGATGCATTTCAAGCTAGATTTTATGAATTTAAGTGGTTATTAACAAATCTTTTCTATGATGACATCTGAAATCAAAACCTAGAAGCAAATAAGATTCTACAATCTATGAAGCTAATTAACTTAGCTAGGTTTGATGAATATAACTCTATGTTTGAGTCATATATGGTTGTAGCAGATAAAATGCATGACCTAACCACAAAGTAGTATTACTTAAATTCTCTTCCCTGTGGTTTAGGTGCCTGGGCTCAAGATTACATTATCAGGAAAGAACACAAACAACTTGATGATGTAAGTTTCCCTACAATTAAAAGCTTGATTAGATACAAACTGGAAAAGAAGTGTTTGTAGGGTGCTCTTCAACTCAATAAGGAGGACTATAAATATACATGTAATCTAAAAGAATTCTATGATCTTCCTCCAATTAACTAGCTCAAATACTTCCAATAGGTAAAATAGTTCAAAAGAGGTGGCTGGGGCAGAAAATACAAATGTAAAAGATGTTCTCGAAACAAGTACCATGAAGGAGAATACACTTTCAGATGCAACAAACATGGTAAGTGTGGCTCTAAAAAGAAGTATAGGGAAGTCCCCTATAAAAGAAGAAAATTCCATAAGACTCCACCATACTTGCTGAGAAAAAGGAATAATAAGGTCCCTGAAGGAATTAAATGATTTATTTGTAAAGGGCCACACTATGCTACTAACTGTCCCAAAAAATTAAATCCTGGCACAAAAATTTATGCAATGTTTGAGTATGATAACCCAGGATAGGAAGTTATTGATAGTAGTAGTATTTCAGATTTACAAGATTTGTATGAATTAGTTTAAGTTGTTCTTGATTCAAGTTTTATGCTAAAATTTAAAGATATAAAGGATCAACATAGATATTTGTAGAACTTATCTAAACCTGAGTCTGAAAGTTTACATTCTAATGAGGAATTTCTAACCTCACTCCTCAAGGACACTCTGTAAGACCTCAAGGTCAAGATATAGATTGAAAAACCTAAATATCCTTACAAAATAGCAGGAACAAAAGAAGAAAGAAAGAAATTTATTTGCCAACATTTGGAAAAATTAAAGAGCTTAGAGTCAGATAAGGCCAAGGTGGAAAAACAACTTAAGCTGCAAAAAAAACCCTCCAAGGAATTAGCAAAAGATATTGAACATGGATATAAGATTCCTCCATGGAAAAAGAAAGAAAAAGCCTCTTCTTCCAAAACTTCTTCTAGAACAAAAGCTTCCAATACAGATCCTGATGTTATCACAATCTTCAAAAAAATTGATTTACTAATGGATGATGTTGCAAATCTCAAAAGATTTCTTAAAACTCAGTGAAAAAAAAGGAATCTCACTGCCGATGTGGGAGAAATTAAAGAAATTTTGTTCAAAGAAAATCAACAAGCTTAGACAGAGAAAGAAGCTACCGATGAAGAAACAGAAAGTAGTAGTAGCAACAGTAATAGTTAGATTGAGAAAACAAGAGAAAAATCATGCTCCCTATTGCTTGCTAATAGTGGAAATTATGTTAGAATTAATTTTTTGTTTTCCAGGGTATAAAAAAATCCCATTAGATGAATTTGTGGATACAAGATTCTCAAGATCATTGGCTAAAACCAATGTAATCCCTCCAGAGTTTTTGAAAGAAACACCTAATCTTCCACATAGTCATGCAATTAATGGAGAATGGATTCAGATGGGAAGGTATGCGCAAGATGTCCATATAGAAATTATGAGTAAAATGTTCATAACTGATTTCATTGAATATAATGATCTTGAAGATGATGCTTTGTTAGGATTTATGTTTATGACAAATATGAGCCGCTTGGGTATGTGCACGATCATGATAGGCCAAAAGGTGGCAATATGATGGGTATGTGGCTGGTGACATTTTTTTACCCAAAATTTGATGAAATGAAAAGGGTTTTTAAAGGAGATTCTCAGCTTTCCACCAATATAAATTATGGTTTACTTTGAATTTAATAAGTAATTATTATTCATTTTCTATTCAAATTATGACTAAAGTCTTGATTGATAAACTAATTGAAAAACATCATAGCTTTCAAATAGTGTCATTTTCCAATCCAAAACATCGTCATTCTATGCTTTGTATACTATAGGATTAAAAAGAAAATTAAATTTCGAAGTTTTGATATTAAGAGTTAAGGTGGTCAAATAAAATGATTTTTATATTTTTTAAAAGTTGTAATAAAAAAGGTAAATTAACTATCTACTTGGGAAAAAATTACAAAGAAATATGCATCACATGAGGAACTGTAGGTCCTATACTTATATCTAAAATATTATAAAATGTTATCATTTTATTGTGGTTAGGGTGGCCGGACATACACCTACTTCTTATTTTTTCCCTAAAATTTAAGATACTATTGCATTAATTTCAAATTTTCACCAAATAGTTTTTAAAATAAACCTAAAATACATTCAATTTGCTATAGATTTTATTCTTACATATTTTTAAAATAATATAGATAAAGGGTATGTGGGATCATGATTGTAGATCCAAAATGTGGCAATATGATGGGTATGTAGGCTGATGATTAATTTTTACCCAAAATTGATGAAATGAAAATGGTTTTTAAATGGTATTATCTAATTTTATACTAATATAAATTATGTTTTTGTACAGATTTAATAAATAATTATTATTCATTTCTATTCAAATTACAACTAAAGATCTGATTGATAGGCTGATTGAAAAACATCTAGCTTTCAAATGGTATCATATTTTTTGAATCAAAAAATGCATCACATTCTATAGCTACATACTATAGGATTAAAAAGAAAAATGATTTCATGAAGTTTGACCAAATTAGGTTGAATTGAGGACATATGAGTTTTATATTTTTAAAAGTTGTAATCAAAACTCATAATTAATTATTTACTTGGAAAAAATTACAAAAAATATACCATCACATTTGAGGAAGACATGGGTCACTCTACTTATATCTAAATCTTACAAAAAAATATTTTATTGTTGTTAGGGTGGTCAAATAGACACCTATTTCTTATTTTCTTCTTGAAATTTAAGTACCACTGCATTGAAATTTAAAATTTTCATGAAATATGTTTTTTTTTTTTAAAACAAACCTAGTAGTTTAGAAACTACATTCAATTTTCTACAGATTCTATTCTTACATATTTTTGAAATAATATAGATAACTTATTCATATTTTTATGTAAAGTTTCCTAACTCTATTTTTTCTGAATTTTTTGCCACTTATGAGCCTTTTTTTTCCATGATGATCCTACACATACCCATAACTTATTCAAATTTTTATGTTAAGTTTCCTAACTCTATTTTTTTTCTATTTTTTTGTGACTTAAGGGCTTGGTTTTCCATGATGATCTAGCACATACCTGCTTCAGTTTTGGAAACATAAGACCTCATTGAGACATGAAGATGGCCAGATTGAAATTCTTGCTTTAAAAATTATGAATCATAAAATTGAGAATAGTGGGAAAAAGAAACAGAAAGAGTCAGTCAAAGAGCTAGCAGAAGAGAATCTCGATGTGTTCAGTGAAATCAGACAAATATTTGAGATAGATTGTTGAAGTATGAACCCATTATAATTCTGGTCCTAGGATCATGAAGAATGTGAAATACAGATTAGGCAAAAATTCCAGTCGGTCATACCACATGATCCAGCCTACTTGATGAGTTGAAAAGAGACAAAATAAATGGATGAGCAACTAAAAGAACTACTTGATGGACATTTCATTCATCCTAGTAAGAGTCGATTTGCATGTGCAACATTCCTAGTAAATAAGAGAGTAGAACAGGTACAAGGAAAAAAGAGAATTTGTATCAATTAAAAGCTTCTGAATAACATTATCCTTCCATTTAATTATCACATTCCATTTAGTACTAATTTAATCAGAAGAGCTACCACTAAAATTTTTTTCTCCAAGTTTGACTGTAAATTAGGATTTTGGAAAATTAAGGTAAAAGAATCAGATAGATATAAACCAACATTTTCAGTCCCACAAGGATTGTATGAATGGAATTTTATGCCTTTTGGTCTATGCATAGCTCCTGCATATTTCCAGTCATGCATAAATCAAGATTTGAGGCATCTTAAAGATTTATGTGTTGTTTATATTGATGACTTTATTATATTTTTTGATTCTACTAATGATCATTTACAACATCTTGAAGAGCTTTATGCGCCATCAAAAAGCATGGGATATGCTTAACAACAAAGAAGATGGTGATTGGCCAAAGCCAGATTGACTTCCTTTCCTTACACCTAAATAATGGCAAGGTTCAACTTAAGCTGCACATCTTGCAATGCATTCAAGAATTTCATGATATCCTTCAGGATAAAAAGAAAATTCAAATATTTTTGGGATGTATAAACTATGTCTCTCCTTTCTATAAGGGCTTAGCTAAAGATGAACGAGTCATTCAATCTCATCTAATAGAAGGAAAAGAAGGATGGTCTTTAGAAGCTGCTATAGAAGTAGTTCAAAGAATTAAAGCAAAATGTCAACATTTTCCCTCTTTGCAAACTCTTTCTTTTGATCTACCTTTGTTTCTGTATACTGATGCTTCTGACAATACTTGGTCTATTGTGTTAATACAGGAAGAAAGAGATGGGAAACACAATATTTGTGGCTATCATTCTGGTACTTTCATGGACATAGAAAGTAGATATCATATTTATGAAAAGGAAATACTAGCAATTAAGAAAGGAATAGAAAAGTTTAAGATTTTCCTCAAGCTAGTAAAATTTACTATAAGAACTAGCAATCAAGCCATGAGAAGCATCCATAAGAAAAAACCTGACAAAGATATTGCACAGGGTAGAATTGCTAGGTGGTATTTTGAATTTCTTAGCTATGATTTTGACATTGAATGGATAAAAGATGAGAATAATCCACTAGCTCATACTCTAATCAGAGA
>VDFB02325703.1:0-62900 GCA_007258455.2 Sequoia sempervirens
TATATAACAACAATGAAGATAAATCTATACATGGTATGTTGACAATAGATATACTTAATCCTTTACCTAGAAGAAAAGTGAGTCCCTCACTTTTCAAGGCTAAGAGGAAAACCAAAATGGTCCACCTTAGCCTAAGAAATCCATGATGAATCTTCCACTGGTATGCATTTCCACTTCACCAAATATTCTTTGTACTACTTTTTTCTAGTGCTCCTTTCAGTTCTAGTATCCAAAATTTGCTCAATCTCCTTTGGTTCTTGATGTGGTAACTACTCATTCAAATCCACTTCACTACTACTATCACTTGAATTCCCTTCATGGTACTCATAAATTTCTATAACATTGAAAATAGGTGATACACCAAATGTCTCTAGTAACTCTACTTCATATACATTTCCTAAATCAAACTTCCTTAGACTATTACACAATCCAAACTTCCTCATTTTCAACTTGTTATATGTTCCCACTAGAAATATCTCCTTCGTCAAATATACCATCACTTCATCTCCAACAAAAAATTATTTATGTATGTGGTACTCATCTACCTTCTCCTTATACTTATTGTTCATGTCTTCCAAATGCTTTTGGACTTGATTATGCAATGTTTCCATGAAATTTGCAAGCTCTTCTACCTCTGCATTCCTCTTATTTTCCATACTGATTTTTCTTAGCTCTGCAACTCCTCTGGGATGTACTCCTATTACAATCTCACATGGAGTCTTCCCTATACTTTGGTTCACTAAATTATTGTATGAAAATTCTTCTTGTGGTAGAACACTATCCCAAAAAAATTTAGATAAAAGGAATTATATATATATATATTAGAAATAGAATTACATATGTCAAATTTTCCTAGAGCATTACAAATGGCATTCTGCTGCCAACCCTACATGCAAATTTTCAAATCTAATCACTACATAATTACTTCCCATTTTGCAGATATGCAACTTTGCACAAAACAGTAAGCATTTACATTACATGCCTTCTGATATCTATCAAGAAATTTGTATCAAACCTTATACAATTCGAAAGAAAAACCCTAGTTCACTATTTTGTAGATAAGAAAAATTCTACAAAGTGTGCATCAAAACCTTCTAAACATCAAAAAATTAAAACCTTGGATCAACTTCATGTCACCAAAATTTTATCAAAATTTGCATTTTCTTATTAACAGTCTTTTCTACTCCTCCATATGCTCAATTTCCACTGATTTTTCATCTTTAGCTTCAACACCC
This sequence comes from Sequoia sempervirens, assembly GCA_007258455.2. Lineage (NCBI taxonomy): Eukaryota > Viridiplantae > Streptophyta > Pinopsida > Cupressales > Cupressaceae > Sequoia > Sequoia sempervirens. Next base: position 1,236 of record VDFB02325703.1, read on the forward strand.
TCACCTAGCTGCACCCCATGAGCAAGGAAACCATTCCCTTCCTCAATCTCCCTTTCAGTTTACATTCCATGACCAATTCATGCACGAGCAGGGAATCCATAATCCTGCATCATTTTCCTGTTCTGGAACAATAACCCAATTTCATGTCTTCTCTCCAACTAAACATATCGACAAGTTACCCAAACTTCTATTGACTAATTCTATTTATCCATCTATCTTTGTGTGATATGCTAAAGTGAACTTCAGATCTATCTTCATCTTCTTCCACAATGTTGTCCAAAAGTATCCAATGAATTTAGTGTCTTTGTCTAAAACTATACTCTTAGGTAATCCATGTAATTGTTGCCAATTTTTTGCCTCAGCTCAATTGGTGGAGCTGGCTAAATGTTATTTATCATAAGGTGAAATTGCAGTTAGGTTCAAATGTTGTTTCGCATTATTATCATTATTCATTGAGTAACAGTTATACATTTTAAAGGAGAAATAGAATTTCAAAAATGCAGTTTTCATAATGCCATTCAGATGTTCCAGAAATGACAAAAATACAGAATTGAACAAATGAGCAAAATACCATTTGAAGTGCTTTCTTTCATTTCATAAAAAAACTCATATTTACAAGGCTTCTTTTGATTTCAAGAATCAGATATCACAACATTGCATTTAAATGCATTTTCTTTTCAAATGAAAAGGAAAGAATGGAAATCAAAGATCCACACAAGCCGTGGATGTGACTGTTACAATACATTGCTAATATCACATTGCACTACTGAAGATGCAGAAAATAAAACATATAAGTGACGACATAATCATCATTGCCTGATTATCGATGTTTGATGCTAAATGGTGCACCTTTTCCTTCTTGTGCTCCCTCGACCTGCACGAGGAAAAGAGGTGGTGTCAGTGGCTCTGATTATGATGTAACCTATATGAGGCACCCACAATAGTACAACCTACTATCAACCATGCATTGAAACAATCAATCAAGTGCAGTGCAAAAGAAATAAGTTGAAGGAGTAATAACAATATCATGATCAACATGTTTTGTTTTTATGCTAACATTGTTTGTTTCCTTGTGTAGGTATAGGTAAAGTCACAAAGCTAAACACTATTCGAAGACGAAGCATGTGGAGAAAAACGGGCTCCCACAAGGGTAGAGCTCGGCATGCTGCCCTATTCATTAAAGGGGCTGATTTTAAAAAATACATCATCATACGCATCAAATGAAATGAAATACAACTGAAGGATTAAAATAGATTTATTCATCGAGTTACTAAACCAACTGTGCATTCATAATGATCAGGTTATTCTTTCTGAAGGCTACATGTGAACAGTGAGTCTAGTTCACTAAATGAATTCAGCTGAGTAAATATACATCAAATATTGCTGCAAGGTTCATATTTTGTGTTATCTTGTTGATCGTAATCATATATGTCATGCAATTTTCAGTTCATCGATTCATTATTTTCACAGTCAAGGATAGTGAACGGGCATACATTATGCCTTAATGAAGAGTTTTGTTTTGATTTTTATCATGAAAGAGACCAGTTTTTGAAAGAATTTTGATAAGTGGAACATAAAAAGGCATGAAGAGTACCATGTTGCCCAAGAGTACAAAGGATAGACAGTGCCTTCGAGTTTTGAATGAATCACTAGTTCCAGTTGATTAATAAGTAAATACAACATTATGAAGTGTAATGAAAAAGTGATCATTCCAAAATAATAAGGGAAGAGCAAGCTTTTCCTTTCCAGAAGAAGTTTTGAGGCTTAAAGTATGCATATGAGATGGTGAGTAGAGGTGGTTCATGGTGTTGCAATGGTCAATCTAAATCTCTCCGAAGTCCAAGAGTAGAAGGAAAAAATTTGTTGTGTTATGGTTAAGGAAAGTCAGAAGAACACTGTTGTGCGTACAGTGAACAAGCATGGAGATAATATACATTAAGGGGTCCTTCTTTTCACAACAACCAAACATTGGAATGGTTAAAAGATTATACCTTGAGTAAGAACTCTACAGAAGTAAATTTAAAAGAGATATTTTATGTGTGCAAAGAAGGCAACATGAATTTAGGCAATACAGTTAGCATATATGATTCCAGCCTTCTAAAGACTCATGGCCGATGTTCATCATTAGTATCTTCTGGTGTTTTTCATCCACAAAGAAGTTATACTGAAAGTACAGTTGCAGTCTTTTAATACTACAAACGAGCTTCAGGAATGGAGAGTGTAAGTGGTCATCCAATGTCTAAGAGGAGGTCTTGTTAAAGATCAAAATTTATTCAACATCTCCATAAAGGAAGCTGGGGAGGTTAGGATGCCATGAGAATCAGGTATTTCAGTTTTGAATCTACCCATATGAGTGTGTTTTTGGGACTGTAGAAATAATAGATGTTTTGAGACAATCTTCAAGGAGCAATTTTCTTCATATTAAGGAAGCCTACGGTGGATTTTGAAGTACAGTCACAAAATGTCAAAGAGTGTCACCAATTATTATGGGCCGAGTTATAAATTAAATGCAAAGTGAATATATGTTACCCATTTTCAGGGTTTGAGTTTCAAAATGCAGAGAAGACCCATGTAAAGAAAATGCAAGAAAATGCAAATGCAAGTTTCCTGAGGTGGGTCGACCATCAGAAGAAGAGAGATACAGTTTTCCTCAGAGATATACAAATACCCATGTTTCAGGAGTACGAAATAGAACCATTCTCAACTATCTATGATACCCACATGTGGGTTTGTTTTTGAAACACAGAAAAAATGCAATAATGGAGATAACCCATATTGGGTTTTACATAAAACAAAAGTAGAATACATAAAATGCAGATTTCTGTGATGAATCGAGCTTCATGTGAAGAAAATGCAGTTCTCATTCTATTTCCCATGATACCCACAAGTAGATATATCTTTAGTAAGACATAATGATCAATTTTTTGTTATGGGTCAAACCCAAAATCTACAAAGCAAAGATTTCTATGAATCACATCTGGTGCGGCCTAAACATGGCCAAAATTCATGAGTAAAGAAGAAATTATTTAAGCCTCAGAAGAAAAAAATGTTTAGCAAAGGAAATTACCAGTCCTTGTCCCTGAAAGAGCACTCTAGCCGCGGCCAGGAGTTCCAGATGGAGTTTAGAAGACAAGTTTTCTAGCCTTTAGAGGATAGCCCAGCTCTCAATGTGGGTCGAGTTCACAGAGACGTAAGTGTAAGCACATAAAAAGCAAGACAAGGGGATATTAGAGTGTGTAAAGCCACGGCCCTAAGGCCATAATGAACAAAAGTGAGAAGTCGTGGAGCTGTGAGTAAATGGCTTACCCCTGCACAGTAAAAGAAGCAAAAAACATAGGGTGATCTCTCTCATAGAGCCTTCAATGGACCTCGAGCTCATGGAAGAATGACCCAGCACACAGAATTCACAGAAAGTGCAAAGAAAGGTCAGAAATAAGTATGGCAAGGCTGCGGCCTTAAACTCTTTTTCTTTTCTAGAATGAAGAAAAGGAAGCTTCAATACAAAGTGAAAGAATTACGATACTCTGAAGCAAAGCTTACTCACTGAAAATTCAACTATCTGAAGAAGCATGATGAGTTTCCCAAAGGCACACAAGCTCGAGTTCGACACAATCATGGTGCTATTCTTCCAAACAAAGCTTCTTTCTTTCAAACTCACGGGTGCAAAATGAAATGATTTTTAGGGTTTGGCATTCTTTTCTCATGCCCTAATTCAAGCGACATCATCATCATCTAGAGTCTTCGGTCAAAGCACATGTTGAATTTCGAATGGAGGTTGAAATGTATAATCCTTGCATTATAATTTATCAAAGTCTGAATGTTGCTATTTGAAGGGGGGCCAAAGCTCTTAAGTTGGTCGATATGTTAAGTCTTTCAAGACTTATTTAATGTGCTTAGGTTAGGTTAGGTCTTAATACTTTTCCTTTTGCCTTAGTTAATTTGAAGGGCTTGAATATAGATTATCAATTAAGGGTAAATGGTGAATACTATTTGACCTAGGATCTTTTTGTTCAGGGACAATTACCTTTTAGGGTTTTTATTTTTTGATTTTAGAGAAATCAATGAGAGTTGAAAATAGAGGAAGATGATGATGTGTTCTATTTTTATGATTTTGTGAGAAAATTAGAATATTGTAATGGAGAAATAAGGAGCTTTTCTTTTTTGCAAAATATTTTTAATCTTTAATTGCAAAAAATAGACAAATTGTGCAATCTACAATCCTGTAAAGAAGAATCGTAAAGCGATATCCTATAAATTGCTTTATGATTTCTTTCTATTTTTAGCAGATTTTTATTGACTTTTCTTCTTGGTCGGATTTGAGTCCTATCTTGGAGAGATAAGGTGTTTTTGAGCTTTTAAAGCAAATACAGCCTATTTTTAGAGGCTTGACAGTGTGATCATAAAAGTAGTATGCTTTTTTCTGCTTTTAGGCAGTTTTTGAGATAGTAGTAAGGCCTTTTCCTTGAGCTTTTTTCTGAGCTCGAATTAGGGTTTCTTGAGAGTTATGTTTTGAAAGACTTAGTCTTTTTTAGCTCTCCTCTCTTGGTTCAGATCAGAGTTCCTGCTCATACACATTTTTTTTTAGCTTGTGAACCCATTTTTTGTACTCAGTTTCAGATTATGGCATTCTCCTTCAATTGAATAAAGACAACATTCCTACTTCTCATTTATGTGTCCTTTTGCAGTTTCAGTTTGATTTTATCTTATGATTTTTGTTTACAGAGTCCTTGTTTTGTCCTTAAACTGTAATTCTTAATGCAGAAAGTTTAGAGTACAGGTTACATGTTGTGCTTCAAGTGAGGTCTTCATGCAAATTATTTATGTATCAATTGTTCATGAGAAGTTGTGAAATACTGCATCTTTCTAAAAGTTGTTTGTGAGGAAGAGATCATAATCATCATTAAATCATTATCAGGTTTTTAAGTTATCATTTAGACTCAGATTTATTTTCAGATTCATCTTTTTATCCCTTTCCTCAGAAGTAATTTTAGAATAGGACTTATCATTCGGAGAACTAGCTCACTCTGGAGATTCCTTCTTCGTTCAGATCACCCACATTTGAATAAGGTTTCCATGTTTCAGTAGATTGCTAAATATTGCATTTAGCGGGGTGCAAATCTATTGACAACAGTTTTTGGCACGCCCGGTGGGACACTGAAAGCTACTTTCAGATATATTTTTTTATATCATCAGTTTGTTGTTTGGTGTATGCAGCAGATTTTCCAGCCTTTTGGAGGCTATTACAATATACCTGGTGACAATGGTTCTATTTTCGCATGCTAGTACATCCCACGCATGAGAAACATTCAAACAAGATCAAGTTTTGTACCCTTCAAGTATCGAGAGTTGTCCCCATCACGAAGAAGAGGCAGGACAACAAGGAGGCTTTTTGAAACCCCTGCAAGATCAAAGTCAACACCTCATGTTCTTGGTGCTCTAGTTCTGTCACCTGGTGTACCAATCCCAATCTCACAAGTACCACCAATGGCAACACCGTCGAGGCAACACCCATTCACACCCTTTAACAGAGGCAGTCCATTAGATATTGCTCAACATGATGATATTCCAGTTGCAGCCTTTTGAGGACTACCGTATTTCACCGGAGAGGATTACACTACACCAATCGAGCACATCTGTGACGTGGCCACGCTATGCTCAGTGCACAATATCACATAGGAGAACATTGATCTAAGGTTGTTAGCTGTGTCATTGAAGGGCAAAGCATTACAATGGTTTAGAGGCCTCTCAGCCAACTCGATTGCGACATGGGATGCATTAGGTAATGGCCTATACCAACATTTTGCTAATATATCTGACAATTTGTCCTTATTAGAGCAGTTGAGTACCATTCAAAGGGCACCACACGAACATTTGGCAAATTTCAATTATAGATTTCAGAGGACCTGGGATAGGATCCCGGCAACGGTAAAGCCCTTACTGGCACATGCATTTCTATTTTATTTGAAAGCTTTAAACAGTAATATTGTTGTTATGACTCAGTCTATGGGTGGTCTAACGCTTCCTAACGCTTATAATATTGCCATTAACATTGAAAATTGCCTCATTCAAGCTGGAGACATAGCTCCTAGACCCCCTATGCCTTTATTTCTAGAAATACAACCACCTATTCCTGCTGCTATACCTCCCTTGGCTATTGTCCCACCTGTTCCAGCGATAGGATATCATAGTACAGCCCAAGAAGTCATTGCCCCAGCCCCAATCTGAAGATGCAAGAGCTAAAAAGCATATTAAAGACCTGTGGGAACGATCTTGTGACTATTAAGAAGCACGTTGGCCAAGAAAATAAGCCTTATCAGGCCCTTTATCAGCAAAGCTAGCAAAACAGACCCGCTTTTCAAAATGATTATCAAGCCCAAAGGAGAAATTTTAACCCTAGGCCATTCCAGCCATACAACCCGAATGCAGCCAGTTCGTCAAAGGAACTTGTGCCACAAAATAATGTTTCCCTGGATTGCGATTGGTTTTATCCGTGCAATCAGCCCCATAACCAGTCAGTGTGTGCCAATGGAATGAGAAATCAGGCTTTAATGGTTCAAAATAGCTATGTTGTTTCAAAAAATGTTGTAGATCAGAATCAAGAATAGCAAGATAACATGGAGGTTTCCTTGCCGAACTGGCAGAGCTCTGAATTTTGTGGCATGAATGACCAAGGTCAGCCCAATTCTCCTATTTTGGCTAATACCAGATCTAAAAAGCGAGCTATGGATTTAGGACAGCAAGCTAGAAATTCACAGCAGCAGCTTTCAGTCAATAAGCAGCCTGTTTTATCAGATGTTAACGCTACCACACAGCTTAAGATGCATATTCTGCAAAGAGGGTAGGAGATACCTAACAAGGAGCTGTCAAAAATGCATTCTCAGCCTCTGTGGAGGAAAAATGAAGTTGTTGTCATAAAAAACCAGTAGAAGGTAAATGCTGCATCATTTAATATTATTGAGCATCTCAAGAAAACTACTGTCAACATGTCGATATTAGATGCTTTATAGCTTCCAGGGCAAAAAAGTTTACTGCAGGGTGTTTTGGCTGAGTTGTCTATTTTTGACAATGCTAATCAAGGAGTTGCGAAGGTTGTAATGGCTAATGACCTGGAGGATAAAAGTGGGAAGAAAGCAAAAGAGGTAAAGCCCCCTCCATTTTACTTAAGTTTGATCATAGGTGATAAAATTGTGCATAACTGTATGGTTGATTCTGGTGCCAGTAGTTCAGTCATTCCTAAGAGTTTAGCTGATAAATTAGGTCTTGTTTATGAGCCTGATCCTTAGAAAGGCGTAGTGCAGTTAGATGGGTCTGCTGTTAAGACTGTTGGTATTATCAAAAACTTAGCTCTTACCTTGCACGCATCCCCAAGTTTCGCTATTCATCAGGATATTCATGTTATAGACTTACTGCCGCACTTCGCCATTTGTTTGTTAAGGGATTTCACAGCCAAGTTGGGTGGGTTTTTGTCTTATGATTGGTCTCATCTATTTTTTAGAACGAGGTATGGTACGAAAGTGACCATAAAGTCTGAGCCTCTCGCCAAACACCATATCGAACTATACTTTCCAAATCCTATAAACGCTAACCTCTACGCCACCTCTGCAATGGAGGAGCAAAGCATGACCTTAGACTGTAGCACCCAAGAAGACTACATCAGTCTCGATGAATGGGCAGCTGAAGATCACGAGTTTGATCCGTTTCAGAACATAGATGAGGTAGGATTAGGAGTCTATATGATTCGAGAGTCTGATTGTGACATGCCTAATCTTTGTAAAGAGGATGAACCATCTGCAGGAAAAGATAATGAACTTTGGAAGCTTTATTTCGATGGTTCGAGAAGCAGTGTTGGTGTCGGGGGTGGAGCTATGTTGATATCACCCAAAGGTGATAAATATTATTCAGCTTTCAGATTTTCTTTCAGCTATTCGAATAATACAGTTGAGTATGAAGCATTGGTGCATGGCCTTGAATGGGTCCGCAAACAAGGTATTAAATGCTTGCAAGTTTATGGTGATTTCGAGTTAATTGTGAATCAAGTCAGAAATGTAAATGTTGCTAAGAATTATTTGCTTAAAAAATAGAAGCATTGTGTATGGGATTTAATGGAAGATTGTAATGCTTTTAATATCTTGTCGATTCCTCGGAATCAAAATAAGCATGCTGACAGGCTCACTGCCATAGGAGCCCGGTTTGACATCCCTAAAGAAATTCATAAGGTAGAAGCACGTCAGTGCGTGAAGATAGTGGTCAGACCTTCTGTACCTGACAATAACGTGAGTTGGCAGGTTTTTGACAGCGATGAGAAAATCGTGAATTTTCTGATTACTGAAGTTGAGTTCGTAGATGGAAATCAGCAAAAATGGCAACAGCAGTATGAGGACCAGATTGTGCAATTAAAAAAAAATAAGCTACCAAAAGGATTGGTGACCTTGGAATCAATGTTTAACTCAGATGATCAAATGTGAAAGGACAAGTGCAGCTTGACAGTTAAAGAAGAACATTATGCAGCTGTGAACCATTTGAATCTAGACCTTGCACAAACACAATAAACATGCAAACAATTAGATCAAACACAAGGTTAGAAACAAATGATTCCTCAAGAAATCCATTTGAAATTTGCAAAAGATAAGAAATGAAAATGAAGAACACAAATGAAACAATTAAATCCTATCTAATGCAAGCAAACTCTTGATCTCTTGAGGGAGTTGGTGCAAATAGGTGTGTGGAGCTTTTCCCTTTCCCAACTCCTTGAATGAAAATGTTGATTGAAGATGATTGATCCACTTGATAAGTCCCTCAATGAGCTCCAAAATCTGCAATAAACTAGTTAAGAAGATGGATGGAATTTGAGAGATATTTGTGCATAATAACTTTGCATAATTGTGGATGATAAAATGCATGGTGAAGCATTCTATTTATAGAATGTTGAAATGGAAACAAAGCCAAAATAGAGCAATGTGGGACAAAGATTTGGCCAATGGCAAAATGCCACTTGTCCAAATGTGATTGGATGAGGAATGAGCAAGTTTTGACAAATGTGCCAATAAATGCATTTTTTGAATTTGAATTTTTGAGAAAAGACATGTAAGAGGGGGAAAGAAAATTGCATTGAATGCCACTTGGCTCAAGGCAAGGACATGTAAGAAAAAGTAAATGCCTTGTTGGAAGGACTTGTAAGAGAGAGTAAATGACATGTTGGAAGGACATGTCATTCAAATTTTGAATTTGAAATAGAAGAATATTCCTCCAAAAGATGCTTTGTTGAGGAAAATGAAAGATTTAATAAATCAATAAATTGATTTATTTGTGCAAAATGGAATATCTAGAGAGATGCAAAATTGGGGGAGATTAGTATTTAATCATGGTTAGATTAAATAAATGATGATTATGTTAGTTTAATGATGATTAGGTGAGTTGACTTATTTTGACTTATATTTTTGGATTAATTTAAATCAAACAAGAGAGGAAATGATTTAATGAGTTTAATTAAATAAACATGTTTTGATTATTTAATTAAAGAGATTGAAGTAAGATTAAATTAAATAAGATTTTAATTTATTCAATTTAATAGATAGACTTTAGAGATTTAATTAATTAAATAAAATTAATTATTTAATTAAAAGAGATGGAGAACGATTTAAGAGACTTAATTAAACACATGATTTGTTTAATTAAGAGAAGAAAACAAATGAATTTAATCAAATAAAGATATTTAATTAAATGGTTAGGTCGGGGAATGATTTAGGATGAAATGATGTTGGTAGTCAGATTTAAATATGCAATGCCAACTTGTACATTTTGCGTGTCTACATTTTGCCCCTCTTTGAAGCGATGTACTTGTTGCGTTGGTTCAAAGAATAATCTTGTCATGATCAAAATAAAAAAAAATCTGATTTTTTGGATGCCCCACTATTGCCCCAGTGAGAAGAATTGCACTGGTATATTGCCCCCTCGAGATGTTGAATGGGAATGCCAATTGCCAATCAAGATCGCGATAAAATGCGAGAGGAGTGGTTGATGTAGATGAATGGACATTCATTAGCTGTGGGTAGCTTCATGTACCAATTGGGATAGAAATGTTAGTAAAGATAGAAGAATGAAAGAATGAGATGATCATGCAAATGGTGATGACTACTTGCCATGGAGTTAGGATTTTCAAAGGGCGGATTTCCTTATGTTTGATAATACACGCAGTACGATGCATCAAGGTATCGAGAACCAGGATGGCGTTGTACCTAGTGTGATGGACTTTGACTTGACAAATCGGATAGGAGTATTCTTGTTCACACCTAACATACGGAACCCTGTCCAGAAAATAGTTCAAATATTTCAAATATCTCGGACCAAAACATAGGAAGGCGAGCCTTTCTATGTGGTCAACAAGAAACTTAAAACACCCTCGCTACAGACTAAAAAAAAGCACGCATGACCAAGGTTATATTACAAAGATATCCAACAAGCACAGCAGAAAAAAGATAATGATCGTTGCCCCATTCCTATCTCTCTAAATCCTTCGTTCGGACATCATCGAGAGGTCCTTGGAATGAGCACAATGAGATAAATTAAACAATATAAAGTAAGTGAGCAAACAAACTAATGTTCTTCGTACCGTTAGTCGAGAGAAATGATGTTTCGAAAGATGGGAGCCGAAACTTATTGCCAAAAGATAATGTCCATTGTCCGAACGGATCCTAGGACATGTTAATGACACGTCGTTTCATTTACCCAAAGTGGTTGGTTTGATAAAAGTGCCCATTGTCAGAACGGATCCTAGGACATGCTTTTATCAAACGATGATGAAATTGATTTATGATTTGACCAACTTGCTTGCTGACTGACCTATACTTGAGATTTTGACAGTTTAGGTTTTCACATTTGACTGCTAGACTTGTTTCCGACTGTTTTACCAAAGGTTGAGGGTGATGATGATTTATTATGGATGATTGATTATCGTGAGTGTAAGCGAGATGAGGCGGATGGATTTTTTCAAATATTTGGATGTTTTTGATGTTTTGCAATGTTTTGAGGCTGTTTTTGGTATTTTTTCGAGATTTTCAAATGTTTTGATTTTCAATTTTCCAATGTTTTGAGATTTTCTGAGATTTTGACAAAGAGACTAACCTAAAGACCTATCCTAGGGGCCTCGAGGGCTGATCAATAGATTAGCCTTGCCTACGTTATACGAGAGACCGCGTGAAAGTTCAACTAACAACTTGACCGATTTACAAATGATGATATACATGATGAGATGTCAGTTTATTATGACAGACTTCTATAGGACTGACCTAAATGTCTCGGGGGATAATCAAAGATCAACCTTGCCTACGTTCAAGCTTAGAGACAACGTAGTTCGACAAGACGACTCTATTTTTGACTTTTGAATGAATTTTTGACCTATTTTTGGATTTTGATATGTTGCATGTTTTTGGATTTTTGATTTTTTGAGGACTTTAAAGACCATACAGAATCCGATCCAGATGAGAGCAGTACTAGCATTGATGCAATAGACTACCAGATAAAGGCCGGACAAAGCCCGACCTTGAGGATGGGCGAAATAGTTCTAGGAGGAATCATGACACAAACACAAGACCAAGCTATAGTGCAGATGCGGATGGAGGGGTGAAATGCGATGATATGCAATGGGTGAGTGAATGATGCAAAGCAAGTCACGGAGACCAAGATGGATGGACAGTGCTTATTTACACAAGGTGCACATTTGCGAGGTTTTCACCAGGTACTTGCCCAAAGTGCCATCGAAGTGGTTTTCCTTTAGAGGGGGCGATTTTTTTCTCTTTTTACTATTTTCTTGATTTTTTTATTATTTTTTATTGTCCACCAAGATGCACATTTTGCGAGGGTTTTAGCGAAGTAACCATTTTTTTAGGGCTTTTTATGATTTTTTGGATTTTTTGGTTTCTATACCTTGAAAGATTTAGGCATAAAACTTTTTTGAGATGGGAGCTATTCATTGGCTCTGTAGGGAGTTCAACAGTTGTTGATAAGCGATATGCCTGATTTGTAGCTTGCTGTGATGACAAAGGGTCCTAGCCAGTTGGGTTCAAACTTGCCCTTGCCATTTGGGTTCAAGACATTCTTCTGATTCTCTTTTAGCACCAATTCTCCAACCTGGAAAGTTCTGCTTGTGATTTTCTTGTTGTAGCTCCTTTTCAGTCTATTCTGATACACTTGCAGATGGTTTAAAGCATCCAGACGTTGCTCATCCAATAGTTCCAGCTCGTTCAGTCTTGAAACTCGATACTCCTCATCCGTGATGAGGTTTTGCAATGATACTCTGAGGGATGGTAGCTCGATCTCAATGGGCAAGATGGCCTCTGATCCGTAGACCAAGGAAAATGGTGTGGCACCAGTGGGTGTACAGATGCTAGTTCGGTAAGCCCAAAGGGCAGGATTAAGCTGCAAATGCCAGTCATGACCTGTGTCATTGACTGTTTTCTTAAGGATTTTGAGGATGGTTTTATTTGTAACTTCTTCTTGGCCATTGCCTTGGGGATAGTATGGGGTGGAAAAGCGATGTTGGATTTTGAACTTATCACATAGGTCACGGACTTCCTGATTTTTGAATGGTGTCCCATTATCTGAGATAATGGCTTGTGGGACACCATAGCGGCATATGAGATAGTTCAGGATGAACTTTGAGATCTGCTTTTCTATTATGTAGGTCATAGGTATGGCTTCAACCCACTTGGTGAAGTACTCAGTTGCAGTTATAATGAATTTGTGGCCGTTGGATGAGGTGGGTGTGATTTTCCCAATGAGATCGAGTCCCCACTATGAAAGGGCCATGGCGTGACGATTGGATGAAGCTCTTGAGCTGGAGCATGGATGACGTCCCCGTGTTGCTGACATTGTAGACACCTCTTGACGTATTCATGTGCCTCTCTATCCATGGTAGGCCAGTAATACCCACTCCTCAGCAATTTCTTAGACAAGGTCATGCCACTCGAATGAGAACCACAGATGTCATTGTGCACCTTAGTTAGGGCAGCCGAAGCCTCCTCAGGGTTAAGACATCTTAGTAAGGTTCCTTCTATGCTTCTGCAATATAGGGTTTCTCCTAAAATGACAAAACGAGATGCTTTCTTGATAAAGGTTCATCTAAGGCTTGAACGCAAATCGGCGGGAATGATACCTATCCTAAGGTATGTGTAAATGTCTTGGTACCACTGATCATTCGGACCAACGATTTCACCCACAAATTCTGACTCTGGTACCTTGAATGCTGGTACGAGAAACTGCTCTACCAAGAAGTCAAATTTTGGAACATTTGGAGGGATCTCTAAGAGTGATCCAATAGTTGCCATTGCATCTGCTGCTCTGTTGTTGGTTCTTGGTACTTGCTCGAATGTGATGTCAACAAAAGATTCCTTGAGATTTTCCACCAGCCTTTTGTATGGAGTTAGCTTATCATCCTTTGTTTGGTACTCATTTTTCACTTGATTTATGATAAGCTGTGAATCTCCATATACCTTCAATGTCATAATGTTCCACTATACTGCTATCCTGAGACCTATAGTTAAAGCCTCATATTCTGCAATGTTGTTGGTACAAGGGAATGCTAGTTTGTATGATCTTGGTATACAATCCCCTTGTGGAGTGATGAAGAAGATACCAGCTCCTGAACCATGTTGTGTGTAGGATCCATCAAAGTATAGTTTCCAATGAGTAGCTATGTCAATGTTGAAAATGGATTCATCTGGAAATTGTGAAACAAGTGGGTTCTCTGCATAGATAGGTGCATCTGCCAGTTGGTCTGCAATGACCTGTCCCTTGATTGCCTTGCACTCCACATACTCAATGTCATATTCTGATAATATCATTACCCACTTAGCCATTCTTCCCGTAAGCATTGCCTTTGAAAGAAGATACTTTAAGGGATCAATTTTAGCTATGAGTTTGATCTTGTGTGCCAACATGTAGTGTCTGAATTTTTGGGATGCAAACACCACTACTAGGCAAGCTTCTTCAATGAATGTATAGTTTAACTCATGGCCCACCATTGTTCGACTGATGTAGTAGATGGCTCTTTCTGTTTTCATCATGTTGTGCTAGGAGAGCACCAAGGGCTGCAACAGTTGCTGAGATATAAAGGATCAATGGTTTTTTCTGAATTGGAGGCCTTAGTACTAGAGGTGTTAACAGATATTCCTTGATTTTGTTGAAGGCTTGTTCACATTTGTCATCCCATTTGTATGTTACCCCCTTGTGGAGTAAGTGAGAGTAAGGGATTTGTTTGTCTGCTAATTGTGCTATGAAACTGCGAATTGACTGAAGCCTGCCTTGGAGACCTCTCAGTTGTTTCAATGTCCTAGGAGCTTCCATTTCAAGTATTGCTTTCACCTTTGCCGAATCAATCTCAATGCCTCTCATTGACACTATGTAGCCCAACAGCTTTCATGATTGTATGCCAAAGACGCACTTCTTGGGATTCAAACAAACTTTGTATTCTTCTAGTATGTCAAAGATAGCACTCAAGACTAATATATGATCCTTCCTCTTTTTGGATTTTCCCAGGATGTCATCGACATAGTCCTCAACTATTTTTTGGATCATTTCATGGAATATTAGTGTCATGACCCTTTGGTATGTGGCCCCAACATTCTTTAAGCCGAATGGCATTACGTTCCAGCAGTATGTGCCCCAAGGACAAGTGAAAGATGTTTTATGTTGGTCTTCCTCTGCAATTCTTATCTGATTATAGCCTGAAAATCCATCCATCAAGGAAAGCATCTCATGCCCCGTGGTCATGTCTACAATCATATCAATGTTAGGCAACGAAAAATCATCTTTTGGGCAAGCCTTGTTCAAGTCCCTAAAGTCCGTACAGATTCTTATGCCCCCAGTTGGTTTTGAAACTGGTACTAGATTGGAGACCCACTCAGGGTAGGCGATCGTTCGTATGAATCCCACATCTAGTAGTTTCTAGAGTTCCATCTTGACTAATAGAGCAATCTGTGGGTGCATCTTTCTCAACTTCTGTTTTATAGGTTTAGCTTCAGGATAGACTGCCAAGTGATGAACCACTACCTCTGGATCCAATCCTGGCATATCAGCATAGCTCCACGCAAAATTTATCTTCCTTTCCTTTAAGAAGGTAGCCAACTCCTCTTGTTCTTTGCATAATAATGACTCAGCGTAGAATGTAATATGAGGAGTTTCTTGTGTTCCCAGATTGATGGGGTTGCACTTTTCTGCTAGCATAGCTGACTTTTCTTGGTGTATAGTTGTAAGAGGAAGATTGAATCCCCCATCCTCAGGCGCCTTAGAGAGGTTTTCACCATTGGATGCATCCTTTCTTTTTACTTTTTCAGAGTCGAAGAGTGCCACAAGGTGGTTTTCACTCAAGGACTTGGAGATTATTCTCAATTTTTTATTTTTGCGACTGAGGGATTCAATCGTTTCTCCATAGTATGCATGTGTATCCAGCTCTATGATAAAACCTGCCTTATGATCCCCACATGGAATGTCATTCCTAAGTCCCATGAATTCTGAGAGCGCCTCATCGTTTTCAAACATGTCAAGAATTGGTGGTCCTCGTTGGTCATAATCAATCAGTTGGGGATAAACTAATCGGATTTCATTGCTTTGGTTTTCAGACTCATAAGATAAGGTGCTAATCATAAGGACATTAGTATCCTCAAAAAACAAAGGTAATCCTATTTCTGGTGACTCAGTTAAATCAGTGGGCATTCCTAAAGTCATGGAGGATTTTGGAGTAGCTACAGATTCCTGAGGAGGCGTTCGGCTCCGTCTATCCTGGGCACCTTGACCAAGTACAGTTACCTTAGGAGTAGGATGACCAATGCCAAGATTTTTTATTTGCTTCTCAGGTATAATGGGTATTACACGCCCGTTATTATCTTGGCCTAACCCTTGGTTCCGGTTATAGCCCATCGAGAGCATCATCTTCATACCTTTGTTTCATTTGTCCATAGGCAATTCAACTGTCGGTATATCATCTCGATAGAGGAGATGAGATAGGTCCCCCTCTAATGTTTCCTGACCAAGATCTCCTGCACTTGTGAAGGTGGGGTTTTGTTCATAGGAGCCTTGAGATGTTGAAGCTTCTTGTGATTGTGGTCGTCCTCTTGATCTAGGAGATTGTGGTAGCTCTCCTACTACAAAAGCATTCTTAGGCATTGAATAGTTTCCACAACCATCATCTTGTATTATGACTTTGATATCAGAAAAGGTGGGGATGGCGGGGGTGGAGGGTGTCTCTGTCGCAGAAGTGAGAGTGGCGGGATCCATGTAAGGTGTTGATGGGCCTTCATCATTCTTGGGTACTTGCGGGATCTTGTAGTATTTTGCCTCTAGATTTTTGCAGTAGGCAAATGGCTCAGGATCTCCATGGATAGTAACCTCTTGACCTTCATGTGTGAATTTCACACATTGATGAAAAGTTGAAGCTACAGCTTGCATTGCATGTATCCATGGTCGCCCTAGGAGAATGTTGTATGGTAAATCGAGGTCCAAGACCTGACAGTTGGTTTGCATGATGGCGGGTCCAACCTGGACAGGAAGCTGAATGGTGCCTTGGGATACCCTTTCCTGGTCATCATATGCTCTTATTGTGATGCCTTTTCCTTTGTCAATTGAATCCTATGAAATGTTCAAATTCTTTAGAAGCTTTAAGGAGCAAATATTTAAGCCTGCACCTCCATCCACCAAGACTCTCTTGACTTTCTTTTTATTTACGTACACCTCCAGATGAAGCGCACGGTTGTGAGATGGTTGTGTGGGGAAGTCTTGTTTAGAAAATGTAAGAATGTTAGGTGTGGTGATACTTGCGACCATAGCTTGGAATTGTTCTGCATCTAGATCTGTGGGGACAGTAGATGACGCCAAAGCTTCTTCTAGAATCTTTTTGTGTGCAGATGAGATTTTGAGTAACTCCATGATGGAGATATGTGCAGGGGTTCTTTTCAATTGATCCAAGAAATTATAGCCACTAGGGTTAGACCTTGGATTGGATGTGGAATTTCTGCTTGGTTGGGATGGTGCTGCAATGGTAACCTTTCCACCTCTTGTGGTGACTCCACAATCGGCTTGGGCCCCTTTGATGGTGATGACTCCACAAAACTCATCTAAACAAGCAACAACACCCTCGTATGTGTGGTTGACATTTTTATAAGCCCCTTTTCCTTTGTCTTGATCTTTGTTTCCTTTGTTGCCATGATTCGGCATCGGATTCGTGTAACTCTTGAGATCTTTGTTTCCTGATGGTGCTTCCACATCTATGATTTTGTCATCTATGAGGTCTTGAATTAGATTTTTGAGCCTCATGCAGTTGTTTGTTGTGTGTCCCTTGAGTTTGTGGAAGTCACAAAGATAATTCTCATTATACCATGGTGGCTTGACCAATGGTTCTTGATAATTATTATGTGTAGGGACCATTATCAATTTTTCATCTACCAATCTTTTCATGATTGCTTCAGCAGGTTCCCCAAGGGGTGTGTATTTTTGTTTGGGGAAGAACTTATTTTTCTTTGTGGTCACTCCACGATTATCAATGTTGTTTGTGTTTGGTTATGGGATGGTTGGACCCACCTGATATTGACTGTCAGTGCTTTGATTATTATTTTTGGTGTTGTTTTGTTGGGATGGTGGATTGTTCTTGTATGGGGCACTAATGAAGCAACTTTGGTGTCAACAATTCTTTTTCCTATTTCTAGCACCAATATGTGAACCCCAATTCGAAGTGCCTACAAAAACACAACAAAAAACAATGTTAGAGAGTCATCTTGTAAGTATGAACAAGGATTCCCCATGAAATCCATTCACAAAGCTAAAAATAGGAAATAAATAAAAGAAAAACAATGAAGAACATAATGGAAGTATGAAATCCTAATTTAGCATGAAAACACTTGATCCCATGGGGGAGTTGGTGCAAATAGGTGTGTGGAGATTTTACCTTTCCCAACTCCTTGAATGCAAATGTTGATTGAAGATGATTGATCCACTTGATAAGTCCCTCAATGAGCTCCAAAATCTGCAATAAACTAGTTAAGAAGATGGATGGAATTTGAGAGATATTTGTGCATAATAACTTTGCATAATTGTGGATGATAAAATGCATGGTGAAGCATTCTATTTATAGAATGTTGAAATGGAAACAAAGCCAAAATAGAGCAATGTGGGACAAATATTTGGCCAATGGAAAAATGCCACTTGTCTAAATGTGATTGGGTGAGGAATGAGCAAGTTTTGACAAATGTGCCAATAAATGCATTTTTTGAATTTGAATTTTGAGAAAAGACATGTAAGAGGGGGAAAGGAAATTGCATTAAATGCCCCTTGGCTCAAGGCAAGGACATGTAAGAAGAAGTAAATGCCTTGTTGGAAGGACTTGTAAGAGAGAGTAAATGACATGTTGGAAGGACATGTCATTCAAATTTTGAATTTGAAATAGATGAATATTCCTCCAAAAGATGCTTTATTGAGGGAAAATGAAGATTTAATAAATCAATAAATTGATTTATTTGTGCAAGTGGGAAAAGCTAGAGGATTTTGAAGATTAGATTAGATTTAATCAAGATTTGATCAATTTAATGAAGATTAGGAAGTTTGACTTATTTTGACTTAGATTTTTGGATTAATTTAAATCAAACAAGAGAGGAAATGAGTTTAATTAAATAAATATGTTTTGATTATTTAATTAAAGAGATTGAAGTAAGATTAAATTAAATAAGATTTTAATTTATTTAATTTAATAGATAGACCTTAGAGATTTAATTAAATAAAATTAATTATTTAATTAAATCTGATGCAGAATGATTTAAGAGACTTAATTAAACACATGATTTGTTTAATTAAGAGAAGAAAACAAATGAATTTAATCAAATAAAGATATTCAATTAAATGGTTAGGTCGGGGAATGATTTAGGATGAAATGATGTCGATAGTCAGACTTAGATGCACAATGTCAACTTGTACATTTTGCGTGTCTACAGGTCATAATCTAGATTTTCCTTGACCATTTGATAAGTTGCATAGATTGTAGTACCGGATACAGAGTTATCCCAACTGGAATGATAGATTTTGTATCCAATCACCATAGAAGAAAATCTTACATCCAATTCTAGGATGTCATTATTTGTCATGGCTCTCTTGTCGAACACTAAACTGGTTGCCTCGATGACTGTTTGGTTCTTCATAGATTTCAATGTTGGGAACCCACTGGATGAATTCAGACTAGTAACAATCCTTATAACTTCTTTTTGTGATCTCTAAAGGCTGACTTAATCACATGAACTCAGCATGCACTTGACTCAATATGTACCGAACCCATTCATTTTCATCAAACATGGGAAATTTAACAATTTGCATGAACTTCTTCTCCTCCAAAGTCTTGAATTCAGGCCTTACACATAGATCTTCTCTGATAATATGATTTGTATACAGATTTAACAACTAGGAGCTTCCAGAATCTTCACCATTTGCATGGATGTATGCCCTAATATCTTCAATGTGTAAAACACCATACATAACAAAAGAAAATGCACCTAATGGTTTTGTCTCAATGGATTTGAATGTGTGTCATTTGAGTTTCGGACGGGGTCTATACTTAATATCAACTACCAATAGAGTTGCCAGTTTTATAAATTTTAGGTTCATGAGTTTGCAGATAAATATCTTTCGCTGGATTAGGGTTTGATCATCGAATATCCTTCAGACTTGAATTTTTCTAAAATTCACTTGTAGAGCTCTCCAAACTTCTTCTCAAAATGCAATGTGACAAATGAGGAATAAAAGTAACCATTTATCATTCACACACCTAACTTTTTCTCGCAATAAATGCTTTTTCCCTAGGTCATATGGATACCCTATTTTCATAGGCTGAGGTATGTGTACGCAGGATCATGATGGGGCTAAGTGCTTATGATGGAGCATGTTGTTGATGACTTTGACTCAAAATTGATGAAGCTTGAAAAGGGTTTCTAAAGGAAAATTTACCATCTTTCCACCAATATAAATTATGTTTACTTTGGATTTAATAAAATTAATTGTTATTATTCATTTTCTATTTGAATTATGACTAAAGTCTTGATTGATAGGCTAATAGAAAAACATCTATGGTGTTCAAACAATATCATATTTTTTGAATCCAAAACATACTTCACATTCTATGCTTCGCATACTATAGGATTAAAAAAGGAAAAATTGAATTTCATGAAGTTTTGACCAAATTAAGGTGGTCAGACATACAAGTTTTTATATTTTTTAAAATTTGTATTAAAAAGGTTCATAATTAATTATTTACTTGGAAAACAATTACAAAAAATATGCATCACATCGGTGCATGAGTCCTCTACTTATATCTAAAATCTTATAAAAAATATTATCATTTTATTGTGGTTAGGGTGGTCAGACAAACACCTACTTCTTATTTTTCCCCTAAAATTGAAGTACTATTGCATTGAAATTTCAAATTTTCACCAAAAATAAGGTTTTTTTTAATTTTTTAAACAAACCTAGTAGTTTAGAAACTTCATTCAATTTTCTATAGATTCTATTATTACATATTTTTGAAATAATATAGATAACTTATTCAATTTTTTATGTCAAATTGCCTAACTCTGATTTTTCTAAAAATTTTGCCACATAAGGGCTTATTTTTTCCATTATGATCTTGCACATACCCGACTATGAAAGAAAATTCTTCTACATACCTTTAATTTTGCATAAATTTTCTTCATAAGAGTTCCCAAAACATATTTACATGTAGCATTACATTTTGATACCAACTACCAGTAGGGGGTTAAAGGATTTTATTGAGAGGCCCCCTAGGCCAGATGTCTTAAACTAATTCCCGAAGAAATTTCCAATGCCAGATTCTGGTGCTAACTCATTTCCTACAATAGAAGCACTCTTCTTCACCCATGTCTTCTTTATTTTCTTCTTGATCTCATCTGTGGTAACTTTTCCTTTTCCCCTTTCATCCTTCTGCATATTTCTCCCTTTGTTTACCAGACCCTCCCTGCTTCTACAAAATCTTGCAATGTGACCATATTTGTTGCAATTATAGCACATGACATTTCTTTATCTAAACCAGTTATTCCATTGATTTTCTCTTGATCTACACTGGTTAGCAATATGGAAAAATCTATTGCATGCATAACATCTAACATCTCTATTGAAAAAGTTGTTTGACATATTTTTGCATTCAATTGAATTATGACCATACTTATTGCAATTGAAACACTGACTAGAGAATGATGGACCACTTGAATTCATTCTCCTTCTACATTGAGCAGCCATATGAACAAATTTATTGCAAACAAAATAGTATCCATTGAAAATTTGAGCATTAGGTTATCTTACCAGATACCTTCTAGCATTGTCCATCTGATTTCCTTACCTAAATCTCCTTTGAACAGATCTGCAACTTTCTCCTTTCTCATATCCAAGACCTCACTTGTCACTTCTAGTCCTCTGAATTTGAATTATTTGATCCAGCTTAGCTTCAAGCTAATCTTGAAATTCTCCTTGTATTCATTTGCAGTAGCAAGTTCATCCCAGAGAGTAACAATTTTTCTTTCAAGCTCTTCTTCATTGTTTCTTGATTGTTCCAATTCAAGCTCCAACTAATTGAATCCATCATTAATTTTGATGCATTCTTCAGATTTTTCTTTCAAGGACTGAGTAAGATTCTCTTCATTCTTCTTTTTTTCTTCAATCTCCTTGGTCATCCTCATCACAATAGATTCCATCTCATGCTTTAGGACAATATTATCTCCGGTAAGCTTTCACATTCTTTTTTTTTTCCCTTCAAGGCTTAACTTAGGTGTTCTTCTTCCATGCTTTTACTTTCTTTCTGCTTGAGATGATCAAAGAGATCCTTTCTCTTTTCCTTGGACTTATTGATTTGATATTTCAATGATTGAATGAATTTCTTAGCATTCATGAGGCTTGCTTGCAATTCCTGAACTTCATATTTTGATCGATCAAGATCATCTAGCCAAAATTTGTTGTTGAAGACTACCAAAATCTAGTAAATCACCTTCCCATATCTTCCCCAAGATATTAAACTTCTTCTGAGGAACTAGGCTCTGATACCAATTGTTGGAATCAAGCAGCACTGAGAGGGGGGGTGAATTAGTGTTCTACAAAATTTAACTTTATTAGCTTGATCTTTAAACCACTTATAGAATTGAACCAAAAGAAAGATGCAAGAACACAAAGCAATCAAACACAACACCATAACACAAGGATTTTTTATGTGGACAACCTATTAGGGGAAAAACCACTATGGAGATCAATCCACAATATGAGTATACTCAAAATAAGTGTTTACGAATGGGGAATACACATGCATTTAGGCACACTACCTAGAGCTCACTACTCAGATACAAAAAGGAAGACTCGTTGTCTTACAAAAAAAAATTTATTTCATCAAGAGAATTTGAACTTAGAAAATAGCGTCTGTTAATGCCTGATTACAGTTCCGGTTAAGCACATTTACAACATTCTTCATACTCTATCTGGTTCTCCTCTTTAAACTTTGTTTGCTTTAATTCGGATCACAAATCTTCATTCTAGTCAAATGAAACTATGAACAATCGATCAATAATTCTTCTAACTTTTGCATCACATCACAACACACACCAAAATGATATCAAAAATTGTTTATATATATATATATACATCCGTGACTAGAGATTACATTGATTACATGTACAAACTGTCGGCTCAACCCAAAAATAATTTTTAATATGCACCAACCAATGTAGGCCACAACATAGCAATGACCCAAAAAAATATCCTTGAACATGACACACCTTCAAAAAAATTTCCTCGAATATCTGCAACATACTACAACCACCTTGTTGGCCTTTTTACACTGTTAGACTAAAAATCATCAAACTGGATCTTCTAACTTGCACACTAGTACGTCAATACGAGGCTCTATGATTCAAGGATAAGAAAGATAATACATCAAAATACCTTCCCTAAAATCCACAACACAAAATGATAATAGGAATTTATGTATGAATCAATGTACACAACTTTGTTGGATGTCCTGTTCCAGCTTTAATAGTTAACACATATCTTCAATCAGACTTCCAATATAGGAAACTACTGAAGTGCAGATAGGATTAATGACCAGGGTTTCCATCAGCGACAACACTAGATAACTTGTGCAATGTCTCTTGCCACTAGAAATGGTGTCTATATTTTTGGAGAAATACAAAATTACTACAAGGTCAGCAATAGGAAAAAATAATTGTTCAAAATAAGGCATAATGAGGATGAAAGTTTAGAGGATTACCTTGATAGGTTTATCTTCTTATCTAAATGTTTTGGTTGAGAGGTTATCAGTGTCAATATTCTAAAGACCCTCTTTCTTAAGGGCATCGATGATGCAGCTCGAAGGAGCTTGGATTTAATGGGAAAAAGATATGTGTCCCAATTGGGACTGGAGGATATTATGGAGTTGTGTTGGAATTTATTTCGTACCCGAGGAGGAATCATGAATTCCATCTTCTTTAAAGGTTCCAATGACATCGAAACACTTTGTGAAGAGCTACCCAACTTCAAGACTGACATTCTTGTTTAGTTAAACACCATTGTAGAAGGCATACATGCTAAAACACAAAATCCTGGAACCTTGTCCATCTATTGCCCTAGGTGCCAAAACAAACATTTGCTAAGGGAATGTCCTTTGGAAAATTTTGACAAGATTGATGTTTGTTAAGTGTGTGACAAAAATCACCCCACCAATCAATGTGAGCTACTAAATTCCATCAAGAATTCCAAGAAAAGAACAACCCCAATTGAGGAAGAAGTGAACGTTGTCAATCAAAGAACTAGAGGCAATTTTTCCTATGGCCAAAATTCCAACCCTAACTAAAGACCCCAACCTAATTGGAAAAATAATCAATGGGTAGCACCCTAGCCTCAAGCACCACCTCCAGTACCCCCTAATTAGGGAACCTATCCCTGGGGACCATCCGAATGGGAGAATCAATCTTGGGGTAACCCTTAGTGACCTAATCAGCCTCAACAGTAGTGGTACCCTCAAAATCTCATTCCTCATTGAAATCAACCTGAGGATCAATTTTATACTAGTCCCAGGAGGATGCCTACTCAATAACAAAATCTTCTACCACCTCCCCAGAATACTCAATAAAATGAACAAGTTAACTAGCTACCACTTCTAGTACAACTAGTTTCAAACCCAAAGAACAATCACCAAAATAATCTGGTGTATTCCATTGAACAAGACAATATCACAAGACTTAATGCCATACACTATGGAAACTTGCAATTGAGGTCTAGAAAAAAAACTTTCACAACCAATTATTAAAGAAATCATAGATGAATTTGTCAAGAAATTTGTTGAGAAAACCACAATAATGCCCACATCCATAGAACCAATCCTAGACACTACTCATAACAAGCCCGACCTGCCATCTTCAACTAGAGCTTATGACCTACCTCAAGAGGAGGGGGGTCATTCTCCAACTGAACTTCTGAAGGATCCTATGCCTAAGGAAAAAATCAAAGCATGTTTTCTAGAGCATATGAAACCAATTACTATGGAAGATGCTCTAGAAATGACCTCATCCATGAAAACTGCATTGATACAAGAAATTAAGCAATTGCAGATTGAAGTACCCTTGCTACAAGCGATTAAGGAGATATCTAAGCTAAACCAATTGATTACATATTTGTGTATCAAAACCCCAAGGAGAAAACCATAATGAATCAACACTATCCACATAAATGGGTACCTAGCTGACTTGTTGGCTGGGATGACCACTGCTCTAAAATATGATGATCTAGGTAGCCTGCTTATAATAGTAACATTTAATAAGGTATAAATACCTAATGCTTTGGTGGACCTTGGAGTATCCATTAATGTGATGACTATTGATGTGATGGAAAATATGGGACTTACTGATCTACACCCCACAACTATAGTCTTACAGATGGTGAATCAATCCATAGCTATTTCCAAGGACATCATTGAAGACTTTCTTGTTAAGGTGTATGGATGTGAACACCCAATATATTTTCAAATAACTGAGTCCCTTACACCCAAAGAAATTTTATCCAATAATTCTTGGACTACCATGGCTAGCTACTGTCGTAGCCAAAATTGACTATAAAGAAGGAGGAATGACCATCTCACATGGATCTAATAGTAAACAGTTGTTTTTATATCCTCTTGCCAAGCTTGTTGAACACAATAAAGTATAGGTTGATGAACCAGAAAGTCCCAATGGACAGGAAAATTTGGCTTCACTAACCATGGTAGTCATCAAACAACATGGTGAAGAATTAGAGGATGAATGGGAGAATGACATGGAAATTCTTACTATGGATTCAAGTAGTGAAGAGATGTCAGACATAGAAGAAATCCTAGGACAACCAATCAACATAGATCACACATAATTTGATGATGCCAGTTTCATAGGATTACCTTGTCCTTTGATGAACTTAGTTCCAAAAACTCACCATTTCTTTGCAGATGTTGCCCGACTTCATAAAAATGTACCTCATAGCTATCCTATCAACACCCTGATAAGGCCCATGTACATTGTCACATCCAACCATCCAGGAGTTAAAACCATTATCTTGTTGCTAGGAAAAACTTTGAACATTAATAGTTGGTTGACTAAGATGGAAGAACACAAATTGTTTGAAACCCCAGTGAATAGATCTAAAGCATTTTCTTGGGACTATATAGATATGAGAGGAATACACCCTAGTATGTGTATGCATCATATCTATACTGAGGATGTTTGACCTATTCACCAACCATAATGGAGACTCAATCCTTCTCTAAAAGACATTGTTAAAACCGAGATTGAGAAACTCTTACAATTAGGATTTATCTACCCAATTTCTAAAAGCAAGTGGCTGTCACCCTTGGTTTTAGTTACAAAGAAGAATGGGAAGTGGAGAGTGTGTGTATACTATAGGGAGATTAACAAAGCAACACATAGAGATTATTTCCCTCTACCATTCATGGGCCAAGTGTTGGATAACTTGGCCAGGAAGAAATATTTTTCATTTTTGGACGGATTTAGTGGATACAACCAGATATAGGTAGCAACAAAAGACCAGGACAAGAGGACCTTCACTTTCCCTTGGGGTACATTTTCATATTGGGTTCTCCCCTTCGAGCTATGTAATGCCCCTGCAACATTTCAAAGGGCCATCTTGGCTATATTTGTTGAGTTGGTAAATGAGTGTGTGGAAGTTTATATTGACGACTTCATGGTATATGGTTCAACCTTTGATGAAGCCCTTAAGAATCTAGAAAAGTTGTTAAAGTGATGTGAAGATCATCATTTGTCCCTAAGCCACGAGAAATGTCTAATCATGGTGGAACAAGGAATAGTGTTGGGACATCATATTTCAGCTAGAGGGATTAAGGTTGATCCTAAGAAAATTGAAGTAATACAAAACTCAAGATTCCAAAAACCCAGATTGATGTCAGAAGTTTCTTAGGGCATGCTGGATACTACCGAAGATTCATAGAAAACTTTAACAAAATTGCAACCCCTATGTTTTCTCTCCTTCAAAAGAATTTAGACTTCATTTGAACACTTGAGTGTTAGTCATCATTTAAAATTATCAAGGAGAAGCTCATCTCTGCTCCTATCCTTTGAGGACCTAATTGGAACCTTCCATTCCATATTTATGTTGATGTGTCTGATGACACCATTGGGGTAGTTCTAGGACAAGAAGATGAGAACGGAGGAAAATATGCCATATATTTCATCATCAAGAATTTGACGCCAACATAAAAGAATTATACCACAATAGAGAAAGAATTCTTGGTTGTAGTTCATGCAATCAAGAAAATTCAACATTATGTCACGGGATACAAAGTCATAGTGCATACATATCACTAAGCGATCAAGTACCTCATGAATAAACTTGTGGTAAATGCAAGGATAATTAGGTGGTTACTTTTTCTCCAAGAGTTCAATGTAACAATTGTTGACAAAATAGGGAAGTCCAGTGTAGTCGTGGATTTCTTATCCTGGATTAAACATGAGGATATGTGTAGGATCATGATGGGCTAAAAAGTGGCAATATAATGGGTATGTGTAGGGTATGTGGCTGTAGACATGCAAAATTGGCATCATGCATCTAATCCGGATTAACTAATTCCATATCATCCTTAATCATCCCTTTATCATCATTTTCCCTCTTTAATTAAATAAAGCATCTTTTATTTGATTAAATCTCTTAAGCCATTCCATTAAATTAAATAAATTATTATTTATTTGATTTAGTCTAACACCATCTTCTTCAATTAAATAAATCAAAATATTTATTTAATTAAATCTAAATCACTTTCTTCTTATCTTTTGATTTAAATCAACACATAAATCTAAATCAAATAGTCACATCATCTAATCCCTCATTAAATTATTTCGACCTTGATTAATTTAATCCTAATGATCTGAATCCTCTAGATTTTGCAACTTGCAGCGATAAATCATCTCTTTGATTTAATATTTCCCTAATTACTTTTGAAATGACATAAAAAAGGGAATATTCCTCCAATTTTGAAAATCCCTCCAAATTCCTTGTTCTCCAACATGGCATTAAATCCTCTTACATTGTCTCTTACATGTCTCCCACTTGGAATTTAAGATTCTTTCTTCTCCCTCCAACAAGCCATCTTTTGAATTTCAAATCTCCCCCTCTTTGGCACATTGACCAAAATATGCACAACCTTCAACCTCTCACATCTTGACAAGTGGCATCTTGTCATTGTTTCATGTTTTGTCCCACATCCTCCATGTTTTGCATTCTTCCATCGTTCTTGGTTATAAATAGAGGCCTCCTCTATTGTATTAATTCTCCAAAACTTGATCACTTATCATCTTGCATCTTCATCATATTTGGCGCTTATCAAAAAGGGGTTTGGAAAGGGCTATTTTCCACTTCAAAATAATAGCAATCCCCCTATAAGATGTTGGTTTGATCATTTGAATAATGTTTCATTGTATTTTTCTTTCTTTCGTTCTTTTTTTCCATTATTCTTGTGTTCAAATGAATTTTATGAGTGGTTTATTTGAGTTCTAACAATGGCTATTTTGGAATATTTTATTTATTGATAGAAATTGTAGGTTGACCTCTCACAGTGGCTAATGACTTTTTTTTACCCAAAATTGATGAAACGAAAAGGGTTTTTAAAGGAGATTCCCAACTTTCCACCAATATAAATTATGCTTTACTTTAAATTTAATAAATAATTATTATTCATTTTCTATTTGAATTATGACTAAAATCTTGATTGATAGGCTGATTGAAAAAAATCTATAGCTTTCAAATGGTATCACATTTTTTAATTTAAAACATGCATCACATTCCATTCTTCATATACTATAGGAATAAAAAAATTGAATTTCATGAAGTTTTGACCAATTTAAGGTGGTCAGACTTACGAGTTTTTATATTTTTTAAAAGTTGTAATAAAAAATTCATAATTGATTATTTACTTAGAAAAAATTACAAAAAAATATGCCACATCAGGACATGAGTCCTCTACTTATATCTAAAATATTATAAAACAATATTGTCATTTTATTGTGGTTAGGGTGGTTAGACATACACCTACTTCTTTTTTCCTGAAATTTAAGTACTACTACATTGAAATTTCAAATTTTCACCAAATAGATTTTTTTTTTTTAAAAACCTAGTAGTGTAGAAATTAAATTTAATTTTTTATAGATTCTATTCTTACATATTTTTGAAATAATATAGATAACTTATTCAAATTTTTACATCAAATTTCCTAACTCTAATTTTTTTGAATTTTTTGCCACTTAAGGGCCTGATTTTTCCATGATGATCCTTCACATGCCCATGATGGTGAATGTGCTCCAGTATAGGAAGACTTTCTAGATGAAAATGTTTTCGCCATCTCCATTAAAAACCCTTGGTTTTCTGATATTGCAAATTATTTAGCCATTGCAAAAGTACCATCAAATTTTTCATCAAAACAGAAGAAATGCCTCATTAGAGCAAGTGCCCCTTTCAAATGGATCGATGGTATCTTGTTTCAATGTGGACCTGATATGGTTTTACGATCGTGTGTTAGAGCATATGAGACCTATAGTATACTTAGAGCTTGTCATGATGATCCTTCAGGAGGGCATTATTCTACTAAGAGGACAACTCACAAGATTTTGGGAGCATGATACTACTGGCCTTCAATGCATAAGGCCATCAGGAAATATGTTTGTCGATGTGATGGATTCCAACAGGTAGGAAGACCAACTACCTTTAATGAAATTCCCCTGTAGCCTCAAGTAGTCCTTGAACCATTTGAAAAATGGGGATTGGATTTTATCGGTAGGCTATAGACCCTCCTTCACAAGGAAAATAATACATTTTGGTTCGTATCGACTACTTGACTTAGTGGGAAGAAGTGCAAGGCCTACATGTTTCTAGGGAGGAATAGGTAGCTTATTTCCTCTACAATAGAATTTTCCTCAGATTTGGAGCTCCAAGGACAATTGTCACAAACTAGGGCCCCAGTTTATGTCTAAACTTCTATTAGCATTCACAAATCATTTCCAGGAAAGTCACAAGAAGTCCTCACCCTACCACCCGCAGGTGAACGAACAAGTTGAAGTCACTAATAGGGAATTGGAAAACATTTTAACAAAAACAATTTCATTATGAAGGAAAGACTGGGCTAGGAAACTACCAGAAGCTATCTAGGCCTACAACACTACTTGGAAAACAACTACTATCTATATTCCATACGAGTTAGTCTTTAGGAAGAAGCCCCTCTTGCCCATTCAATTTGAACTCCAAACCCTTATAACAACCATGGAGCTAGGTATGGATCTTATACAAGCCCAAATAGAGAGAGTTTTATAGCTCAACGAACTGGACGATCTTTGTTTGGACGTCATCCATCAAACTAAATTGGTCCAACAACAATGCAAAGTGTTGAATGATTAAAAAGTCAAGGAGAAAGAATTCTATATTGGGTATTGGGAATTATTATTCTATTCTGGTTACAAGGATCATTAAGGGAAACTTATAACACATTGGCTTGGACCATATGAAATTTCTCAATTATTTTCCAATGGTTAGGTCCAACTGAAGCCTATTGATGGTGATACCTAAATTCTTCTAGTTAACAGGCACCAATTATGCATCTACCACAAGCCTGTTAATAAAGAAGAGTTTAGAAAAATTGTATGAATGCAGGGAGAAATCAAATGCATTGACTCTATTGAGGCAATGTCAACATAGTTTTTTCAAATAAATAATAAGCTAAAAATATATATATAAACAAAAATAAAGAAATCATCATTTTAGAACATTTCTTCAATTTCTTCATCATCTTCATCATTTGGACTTGGATAAATTTTGTCTATATTTTGTGGAACTTCATCTTTTTGGTAAACACAATTCCAACGCACACTACTATGATGCTCCATAATTTGTCAGCGTTGTTGTTTCGATGCTTCGAAACCTGTACAATAGACTTATCCCACTCCTCATGTTGATCTTGCATTTTGATGCATCACTTAACGATGCTTCAGGAAGCCAAAGGTCAAAATGTCACATCTTTCTTCCTTTCGGTGGAATCTTCTAGCAATGCTCAAGAATTCTATTGTTTCTTCCTTCTAGCTACATCCTTCGATGATGCTCCAAATTTTTTTGTTGCTGCTCCGGCTACATCTTCCAACGATGCTCTGGAGATTTTGGTTGGTGCTCTGACTGTATCTTTCGACGATGCTCCAGAAATTTTGGTCGCTACTCTAGCTACATATTTCGAGGATGCTTTGGAAATTTTGGTTGTTGTCCCGACTGCATCTTTTAACGATGCTCCAGAATCTTCAATCTTGTTGTTGTGTTCTGATGAAATCTCTCCACAATGTTTCAAAACTTTCTTTTCCTCTACTTCGGCTGCATTTTTCGGAAATGCTCCAGATTTTTGTAAGAATTTTTAGTCTTTCAATTTTTTCTAAGTTCTGCATGTTCCCATCATTTGATTTTTTGTCACCTCAAGATCTGCTCCCTAATGGTCATTTCACCATATCATACCAAATATTTCCATAATAAATAAAATTATTATGACACCCTTTTTGTCATAATAATTTATGCCGCCATTTCAACCATCCTATCCATGTCATTATTATCTACCACCACCCTTGCCAAATCATATAACTATCCAATTACGTTAGTACAGGTAGGTGACTTTCAATATAGTGATAAGACATAAGGTATGTGTGAATTTATTTATTTAAAATTATTACTTATTTTGAATAAAGGCTAATTAATTGGCATGAATCATTCCTTCTTGCAATTTTGAAACTTGTGCCCTCACACGATTGCTAAAAGTACAAAAATGGTTGTGTAATTCCCCATGAAAACTCGTCATAATTACTCAATAAGGTGACAAGAAAGGTGATTAATTCCTCCTCCATTGGGTATATCAACAAAAAATTCCTTTTTCATTTGTAATTCAACAAGGAAAGAATTTCAAAGTTTTGCAAAAAAATTTCGAGTAGCAAAGAAAATCCCAAGCCAACTTCTGCTACTTAATTTTTGGCATTAGGCAATATTGCGGCTCTATTTCAAAAATTCAGGTGGATGGAATTCATGAAACAATTTGAAGGGTATACAAAGTAGCTCATGCAATAATTTGTCGAGAATTTTGCAAATGGGAAGACCTTGGTGCATAGCAAGCAATTCTAGGTAAGTATGAAAACCATTGCTTTCCTTTCTAGTCTCAAAAATAAGGGAATTGATTTGAATGAAAATGCCAATTTCCCCTATCAAAAACTGATAAAACTATTTCATAGGAAAGGGGAGTCTCAACCCATAATGACCATAAGTACCAAGGGATAAAATAAAGGTTTCCATATAATGTCTCTTCCAAAAACTTGGAGGACTGCTGTGACTTGGATAATTATGTATTTCACCAATGAGGTACAAATAACAATAGTAAAGGGACCCCCCTTTTTGCTTGTTAATTCATTTGCATCATGACATTGAGGACCCTTCCCTTAGGGTTAATTTACCAGCCTTCTTGTGTCATTCAGTAACCTCTATGATAGAAAAGTACAAAGTTGGGCTAGGGCCCCTCAAACATCATGGTCTCATATAGTTAATATGCAAATATCATTTCCACAAAAAGCTAGAGAAGAAGTGGCAATAGTTCCTATGGAAATTTGAAAAAGTGGAATTTGAAAGATAGATCGAGGAGGGAGAATCCTCCAAGAAAAAAGAATAGTTTTTAGAAGAACCCTCCTCTAAGGTAGTGGTTGTTCATGAATCCCAACAAACCTCAACAGCTCCCAACCGTGATGCACTAGAAACTTTTTCGGATGAGCTAGAAACCCTAGGGTAGACAGGGGAGGTGGAAATTGTGCACTCTGGAAATGAAGAAGAAACTCCTTGCAAGAGGAAGAAATGAAGTAAAGTTACTTTTCAAATGAATCCTCTATGGAGAAGTAAGAGGTTGTCTTCAAGATCTAATAAAACCAAACCCTAGGACATAGGAAACACTTCCAAAAGGAAGAAGACTAGGACTCAAACAAAGGTAGTGAAAATTGAAAGCCCACCTAGTAGTGAGGAAAAAAATGAAACAAAAAAGTAGGGTGATCAATCCCCTAAGGAAGAGGACAAGAAAACCTCATCACCCAAAGAGTAGGATGAGGAGAAAATACAATCGCCACATTCTATGCAGATTGAAGATGAACCCGTGGGGGGACTTTCTCCTTTTCTTGACTGAATGGGAAGCATATACCTGAAATTGAGGAAAATGCATCCCATACTAATATGGAAATTCCTCACTCATTCTTCTCTGTGGACACAAGGGATACAAAATTAAGCCAAAGAGAAGAGGAATTAGAAAAATTAAAAGCATAAATTGTGCAAGTAAAAACCTGGATACAAAATGTTGAAGCACAAATAAACCAACAAAAAGAAGAGATTGAGGCACAAGCTAGAATTGTAAATAAAAGAGATCAATAAATTGCAATAATGAAAGCGTGGGTAGAGGAAAAAGAGATACTCATTGATCAGCTATAGTACCAAATTAAGCAATGGGATCAACAAGATAAGCAGCACAAGGTTGCTTTGTTTGATAGAGATAAACACATTCAAGATTTGAAAAACAATTTTATGCAATTATTTAGTGCTTTTGAAGAGGAAATAAATAGATAGGAAACCACATTGAATCTTATATGAGTAATATTGTGGAATTAGAGCAATATTTTCAAGAGAGTGACACTAAACCAATAATAGAATCAAAGGAGAAACAAACTGAACCCATTGTTATAGAATGTTTCTAGGTATGCATCCCTCCAATACTAATGAAATGGATAGAGAAATGCTATCTTTTAAGGGATGTGGAAATTGAGAATAATAGGCTGAAGAGGGAATTGGTAATGTTAAAAGAATCATTTCATGAATCATATAGGGGTAAACAAGATGCTTGTGAAATTGGTGAACTATTATTAGCATGTAGAAGACCATCTAGGTTATACTGTATGTTTCTTAATGACAACTCTTAAGATGGAAATTACAAAGAATTCGCCAAAATCAGCCACATGATCCTGATGACAAGAAATTTTTTAAGATATTTGTTGAGTCACACCCTAAATAGCAAGATTTGTTATGTGAATTATTTGTTCATAATTTTCTCCTGGACGAATATATAGTTTTCTTTGTTAATTTCTTTGTGGGGGAAGTACA
Source organism: Sequoia sempervirens (assembly GCA_007258455.2). Lineage (NCBI taxonomy): Eukaryota > Viridiplantae > Streptophyta > Pinopsida > Cupressales > Cupressaceae > Sequoia > Sequoia sempervirens. Next base: position 34,953 of record VDFB02325703.1, read on the forward strand.
ATTAAGATCATTTCTATCTACAATGAGAAATCAACTTCACTGGAAAGATAGAGCAAGGGAATATGCACATGCAGAAAAGACTGTGGGGTTACAAATGAGATATCCTCATAGGAAGCCTTTCTTTTTCAAGGCACGATTTTTGGGAATTTAACTTAGAAAGGAGGTACAAGGAAAGTACAATAATAACCTCTGGTTGTGCTATGATCACTTCTAGGATCAAGGACCAAAATTTATAGGAAGAGCTTGGCATGCCTATGAGGAATGATATATCTCTCTCCCTATGTTTCTCAGGAAAAGAGAGTTGATCTCACCCCTTAATATTAAATGGTCCTACAAAATCATAGTAGCTCTAGCCAAGATCCTTGAAGAACTAAAGGTTAATTGGATTGGTATGAGGTATATACCTCCCCTACTTCTCTTACCACCTCCTTCAGCATATACAAATACAAATCAGAGTGATGATAGCTTTGAAAGATGGGTACAAAGAATCACTTTTCATTAGGGATTCTTGAGGGAGGCAGAAGAACTAGATTTAGAGGAAAATGACTTCTATGATCTGAGTGCCAACTATGAGGAGATGAATAAGGGGAATGAAGGACAAGGGACACACCAAAAAGTAGGAGGACTTGCTCAGGCTTAGGAAGGGGAGGAAATGATGAGGTAAAAATAACCTCATCAATATAATGGATGCAATATTCAAACTCATACCTTTTAGCCCAATTTACCCTATCAATTAATTACCTTTAGGATAAATAATTGCTCTCTTTTTATGAATAAGCATGCAAACTTTATTTCTTGAAATTAGTCAAAATAAGCTAATTTGTGATAATTTAATGGTTTAATTTTTGAACATTTCACAGGTCAAATTCCAACACTAGTTACCATTCTAGTCAAAAGGGGAATTAATGTAGGTTTCAACACCATTGAAGACAAGTTAGTGGATGTCATAATTTCAGGAGCATACTTTATGGGCCAAGTCTTCATAGTTTATGTTATTTTCAGTTTAAAACTGTATAGCTCAGGTTGAGCCTCTTTAATATTTTATGTCATTGGATTTAAATTCCATTAGTTGTTGACAATCTATTGAAGACTTCATTAACTGGAAAGTAGGATTTTATTAACCACTTTCATATAAATATGCAACTACTTGAAATGATGAATATAGAAGAATATCATTATGCTTCTAATATTTCTTTCTAAGTTAAACTACCATATGAATAAAAATGAGTTTTCTCGCCACTCTTTGAATTACTGAGCAATGTGAATGGAGTAATTTGGAGATTACTAATGAATGTGATCTGAGATAGTTGTAGAAACACCTTTGAGCTAGCCACTCGAGGGTTATAAATAGATATATAAGTATTTTACTTCTCATTCTATACTTTCTTTTAGTAGATGATAATTGAAATTGGAATTTATTTTCATGTGTGTGTCTTGCTGTCAGTGTCAATCCTGCAGGTTGTAGCTAACTCTGTAGTCTCAAAATTTAGTGCTTGAATTTCTTGGGCACCTTCCTTTAGTTGTTTCAAGGTGTTAAATTGTTTTATGCTATTTGTTAAATTGTTATTTTTTGCACTAGATAAATGTTTACTAGTTTCTTTACAAGTTTTACTTCTTTAATAGTTTATACATTCTTTAGATTAATCATTTCCATGCTTTCTATCTTAGTGGTGATACTTTTTAGATTCATAGTTTTCAGCTTCCTAGTTTAATTATTTCTAGCTTTCTAGATAGATGATTTCCCACTTTCTAAGTTTAGAGGCTTTCTAGTTTAGAAGTTTTATTTAGTTGTTTGGTATTTAGGAAACCTGAGAGAGATAGTTGAGATGTCTTCTATTGCATATAACCTTTGGACACTACCCGGTTGATATTTTAATGTTTTTATCAACTAAAGTGTTAAGAACTAACAACAACCTCTCAACATTCAAGCATTCAAGCATTCTAGCATTTAATCAAGCATTCAAGCATCTTGGAGTAACATATCTTCAAACTTCAACATCAAGGGTTTTGTGAATTTATGACATTGCATGTTATTTTTTCATCATTCTCTCTTTCTCCATTTTATTATCAAGGGTTTTATTACCAAACCAGGGTTTGTAGAATTTGACCAAGGAAAACCCCTATACTCTAACCCTTAACCCTTTTTCCCTCTTTGCATGTGTGTTTGTAAGTCTTGTAGGTATTATTTTCAAGGAGAAAAGTGTCAAAAAGGTGTTGTAAATTCATCAAAGTCAACATAACCCTACTTGAACCTTGGAGAACACTTTCCCATCAGATTTCTAGATTAAGATCCGACAAGCTATCAAGCAGAAAAGTGAAAATTGGGGCCCATAGAATTAACCTTAGACTTTTTAGAAATCTATAGGTGGACTCATTTTCCAGCTGTGGTGAATGAGTCCCACTACTAGACTAGAAAAAGTGTTTTCTGAAGTTTTTTGGTCCCAACATCTAGAAACCTGTTTCGACAGTTTTTACCAAAAACATGACTAATTCACCATCTGTAGCGAATGAGTCCCAGTGGGCTTCAACACTGATCTCTACAGCATTCTAGAACATCTCAACATGATATTTTAGCCTCTAGGCATACCTCATTTAGTCTCATTAAGTTATGTTATTTTTTGTTCATGCTTTAAGTTCATTTTGCATATCACAGCGTGTTTTCAAACACTTTGCATTTCTTAGTTTTGCATACAAAATCAATCTATTTTATTAGTCCTTTGCATTTAGATCATCTCATCTAGGCATATTTCATCCATATTACATTAATTTTGAATGTTTACATTGCATTTTGGCCCATCTTTCTCCTTTTAGGTGAAAAACCCTAGAAGTGCTAGGAAGCTCTTTGGGTGCCAAAATATCTGTCTACATGAGTGTTAGGATAGATCTCTAGAAGGTCTCATAAATAAGGTTTAAATTTGAATTAAAGGAGCTAATTAACTTCAATTAACCATAATTTATTAAGAGGACCCTAAATAAGTGTGAAAGTGTCTTACAACACTTTACAACACCATAAATAGAGTACAAATTAAGTACATTTCATTTGAAAAAGGGGCCCAAGATCAATGTGAATGTGTTACAACACATTACAACATTAAAACTAGGAAAAATTAGGTTAATTCAATGACAATTATTCCCAAATCAAGTAAGGAAAAGGATACTTTTTCCATTACTACAAAAGGCAAGGCTAAAAACATTGTTGATCTTGACCAACTAATCAATATCATCATAAAAATTAACTATTTTTCCTCTAGAATCAAGATCTTATTTTCATGCTCATCTTTGAGAGTGATGACATCCTTGGAAATAGTTTGGAGTATCCCCATAATATTCTTCTCCTTATTAGTATCCCCCTTCCCAGAAGAGTTCATCTCATTTATGTTCTGCAAGGAAAAAATATTTGTGCTCAGTAGATTAAATTTCATAAAAAAACCATTTAATTTTTTTAAAATAATTAACAACACGATCATGAGCCAAGCCTAGGATATCTTGGATTTCCTCCTATTGGAATTGAATATGATCAAATCTTCAAAATATTTAGGCACAAGATTTTCCTAATTATCAACTTGATCCTCCATGAGCTCTTTACCTTTAATGGTTCTAGACTCCTTCCCCTACATATCCATTAGTTTAATGGGTTTGAACCATTCCTTTACAACATCAACCAAATGGTTTACACCATCTAACTTACCTTCACTATAATTCATCTTAGGAGTCTCCTTATTCTTCTTAGAGGCTAAAGACTTATCCTTGCCACTAACTTTCATCAGGCTCTTTTTATTCATAGTAGATGAAGGAACTTCCTCACTGCCCTCACAAGCCTCTTTATCAAACAACTCCACCTCCTCAAATCCATTTCCACTCTCTTTCACAAGGCTCTTTCTTTTCCCAACAAACTTGGGTACCTCCAGGCTCTTTCTCTTCACTAAAAACATTGGAACATCCTCACCACCCTCATTAGCCTCTTTATCAAACAAATCCACCTCCTCACAACCCTTTCCACTCTCTTTCATAGAAAGTTTTCTCTTCCCATTAGACCTCAACACCTTCTCACCACCCTCACTGACTCCCTCAACTGAATTTCTCTTCTTATTAACATGAGGAGGAACAAACTCCTCAACATCATTTCTAATATGGTATAACCCCAACCAGGAAGGCTAGGGGTTTTTCTTTTGGGACTTCTTAGCTTTCTAAAGCTCCCTCAAGGTGTTCAAAAACACCTCCTTTAATGGCTAAACATTGTCTTCATCAGCCCACACAACTTCCTCAACATCCTTGCTAGTATCATACCTAAACTCAATGACCTTGCCATGATTGGTCTTTGAGATCCTCCTAGGTTCAAAAGGAATAGAAAAATACATTTGGTTCCATGATTAACATTATTAATTCTTCATGAAGGATTAGAGATCCAGGGTTTTTTTAATGCTATTTTATACCATTCTCCATCAAAGCCAGTAAATAAAATGGGAAAGAGATTCTCTGCTTCTTCCTAAAATGGTTAAGAAGCATAACGTGATACCCAAACATAGAGGTAAACAATCCACCAAGGTTAAAATTCCCCATAATAGCTTTATCCATCTTAGCCCAGATGGCCTTAATATAATTTTTGGAATAACCACTACAAGAAATTCTTACAAAATCAACCCTCTCATTATCTTTAAAAAATAAATTAAGAGAAGTATCTAAAGATTTTTCATCCCTATAAACTTCCTACCATTGGTGGATAGACTAGAAATCATACCTACAAATTCTTAAACTAAAATGTCAATTTGATGCACGACCATCTAGTGGTGTAGGGGCAATCTTGCATCACCCAAAAAAAATATTTCCTTTATTTTCTTTAGTTTTTTTGAGTCCCATGATGGAAATTAGGGGGTGTAAGATAGCTAAGCATAAAAAATAGTGAAAAAAAGCAATTACTATTTTTAGTAAGTTGGCATAAATGGGCTTGTATGGACTAGAAAATTTACCCCAAGTAGCATAACTAAAAAATATTTCTAGTCGCAAATGAATCATCTCAATACCTTGCATGGTTTGGGAGAAATTAAAGTTTCCATCACAAGAAATTTCTCCAATGTAACTTCAAATCCAACTATGAAAACCTTAGAGGCCCTAAAATAGCTCAAAAAGTTGACGAACTGACCTCTTGTGGCTTTGGCATTGTAGATCTCTTTGAGAGCTTTCCAACAATATGTTATAATAGCCAATCAGACACATAGATCAAAATTTATGGCCCCACAAAGTTACCCCTCTAAAAAGTGAATTTCATTAAAATTTCTTCTTAGGCCAAAAATCAAATGACGAGACTTTTGACACCAAAACAAAAGGGAAAGCTGAAATTTCTAGAACATTCTAGGGTGGTTATTAGGTAAAATAAAAGAGCTAAGTGGGGGTTGTAGAAGGTGGCTCTAATAGTGCAAATTGTGGCTCTAAATAATACATTTTCTTTTAGAGTTGATTTTGGTGTAATGAATCAAGCCCATGAGGCTATAGCATGTAAGTTTTGAATCCGTAATTTCATTTTCTAGAAAATAATTGAAATTGAGTTATTTTTCTGCCTCAAATATTTTGTGTTGGTATCTATTGTGGCGACTTCTTTGGGTTGCGGGCAGTGTGGCCCTCATCACAATCTCGACACCATTCATGGTCAAGACCCTTTCCTTCCAACCCACCATGAACGCATTGGAAATTTGAAGATCATACCAATGGAGACATTCAATGTAATGGGAGACACTACCTTGAGTAAGAGTTCTCCACACCCTTTCATTGGTTTTGGTGTCTTTGTAGGAAATAGGCTTGACCTAAATCCTTTCACCCCACATATTCACCAAATAGCAAAGCTCTAAGGAATCCAAAATGAAACAACTCAGATGTCCAAAAAGAAAAAAGAGAGATAGCCACAATACACTATCAAAAATGAAGGGAAATGGTCGAAAAGACACCCATAATCCATGTAATCTACCACTTGACATGACAAGCAATAATCATAATCTAGAATGACTGCATGAACACAATCCTACCATAGTCCTTGGGAATCATGAAATTGGCATCAAGGTAGAGATACCAATCACAAATCATAAATTTATCCATCATTAAAATGATATTCAAATTCATGGAAAATAACATTTGGAATGTCGAAGGGGAGAAAATCAAAAGACTAGGCCATTCACCAGGAAAATCCAATACCCCTAGGTTACAAAAGTGGTCGACAACCCTATTACTCTCATGGTAGCTATGAGAAATAAAACAAGCATCAAAGGACTTAAGGATAGCAATGGAATCCCTTATAATTTTCTCAATAGACCAACTAGAAGGTTGCACTTCTTTGAGGTCGTTTATGATATTAAGAGAGTCTCCGCTTAGCCAAACTCTTTTAAAACCTTTCAATTGAGCCAATTTGAGGCCATGGTAAGTTGTAGATTGTTATTAATTTTTATTTTATTTTCCAATTTTATGTCTCCATTTTTATGTGTGCAAACTTAAGGAGTGTACACGTATGATGCTATAATATTAAATTGTTCGCCATATTTTTTTTTAAATGTAATCATTATTATAAGAATTTTATATAATTCTAAATATATTGCATGAGTTCTAATAGCTCTTTTGTATGGTTGCATATGATTTCAAATAGTTCAATAATGGATAATAAAGTAGATAAAACTATGAATGATATTAAATGATGCTTCAAGTAAGTAAATCATCTTCAGTTTATAATTTCCCTTTTTTCGTTCCTTGTTGCTAATTAGAACATTCTTTCCCTAGCATAGGCATCAGTCACATGTATGTATTCTAATCAACCACACATTAAAACAATACATTAAATTATTTATTTTTAGTTCCATTTTTTCAATCATTGATATCATTGTTTGCAAGGTGTAAAAAAACTATTTTTATCAATCATCAAATTCAAACAACTTGTGTTCCTTCCTAAGGTGTTATGTCAACTATATAGGGGTTAAATGATAGCCAATTTGATTAGTTATATGATAATCTTAGGGAATAAGTAAGAAATTTGGGTTTAGCTATAGTGTAACTTTTTTTTTTTTATCTTAAGTAATTTTAATGCTTGTTAAGGTATACTCCTAGGAATCCCCTCTCGAGTTTAATCTTATTTAAAAATGTGGAAGAAAAAATCAGCTTTTGTTGAGTTAGCTCAAAGTTTTCCATAGTTATGTTGATGAACTATTTTATCCACTATTAACATGTAACATGCTTAACTATATTTTTTTAATAAATTAAATATTGACATTATGAATAAAAAATTATGACAAAGTTATTTCCACTTAGCAATTTTATGCCCATAAATAAACAAATAAATTTTTGAATATATATATTCATTTCCAAATGTCAATAATCAATTGACAAGTTGAATTGGCACTTAACACCACAAAATTCAATTCATCAATACATCAATTACATCCTATTACATCATTTTCTTCAACTACATCAATGATACAAATAGATAAATAGAATTATGATATTATTCCTTTTTGGCAACTTGCCTCCATTGGTGGATGAGAACATGGTTGAGGTGATTTTCCACCCAACCATGAAGCAATGCTTCCTTGGAATTCTTTAGTCAGTCGAATAATACCTGACCTTGCATGAAACACTTAGCAAGAGATACAGTTTGCAAGGTGGAATATGTGTGTGCCTAACTACAAGGATTTATATCTACCGTTAGAATATGCCAGTTCCACATTAGGTAAATAAAATAAATACAATAAAGAGAGAATAAATATTAGCATTCAATACCCTAATAAAACTGATAGAAAAGCTTGGCCAAGTTCATGCTACAAAAAATGCAACTATGGTTAGATTTGGAAAAGCAAGTCTACAGTCTTTGGCACCCATTCTTGGAAGAAAAGCTCATAATATCAAAGGGGTATCCCTCCCTTTTAGACCATCTATTAGCATCAATTCTAGTGTGTTACAGTCTACTAGTGAATTATTGTATCATTCCATTTCAACATCATCAATAATTATTCCATCTAAATCTGGTATAACCATACATCTATTCATCGTACATCTATCTTTCTATTAAGACACTTAAATTGCAAATCAACACTATTCCATTTCAACAGTTCTTTCCTTTGCAAACAAAGTTTAACAATCTTAATCAATGAATAAATCAAGATGAATTAGAACATATACTACATGTATGTGCACATGCATAAATGAAACATTTATGCATGTACACATATATTCTTGAAAATGGGCATAGTTAGATTCCAAATAGCAGAGATCCCTTGCACATACCTAGGCATACCTTTCTTCATGGGTGCAAATAAGGTTTCATATTGGGGGAAAGTTCTATTGAAAGAATCAAAGCTATAATTTTATCATAGAAAGTTAGATGGCTCTCTCTATTAAGCAAAATCTTGATGATTGAATCTGTTCTAGTTGCAATTCCAAATTATTATCTTTTTTTTCTAAAAGAACCTAAAATAATCATTTCAAAAATTGAGAAGCTAATAAGGAATTTTTGTGGATAGATAACATAGATTATCAAAGGAAATCGCCTTTAATCTCCTTAGATAAAATGTGTTCAGACAAAATTAAAGGGTGAGTTGGTCTTCATAATTTGTCGGCAAGGAATATGGATTTTGGTGCAAATTTGCTTTGGAAAATGTACTCAAAGCCAAGTTTGAAGAGGTGTAAAATAATACAAGAAAAATACCTTAATGAAAATCCAACAAGAATCCTAAAAATATCAAACCCCCCCACAAGTTCAACAATGTAGAATTTTATGGTAACATATAGAGATGCCATTGTCACATATATATCTTGGGAAGTAAACAATGGGTAAGAAGTTCCTTTTTTGAGGAACTTTTGGAACAACCAACCTACTTTAGACACCTTTCAAGAGCTGCAAATAGCAGAGGGTGTTTTTTCAGCAAGTTGGGGTACTAAGTTGAATGATTATGCTCAATTTGTTGATGAAATTATATTTAATGCAGTATGGAAAGATGTTTTAGCTATGCCTGTCCCTACCAATGAAAATGAATTTTTAAAAATAATTTTGAAAGGAACAGTAGTGATTATATCAAATACTACTGGGATAAAATCATTTTTGCACCATTAAAGAATGGGAACTACACAGTCAAACATGATTATAAATCAATAATCAACATTGGTATGCAAACTCAAAATTAGTAGGCATACTCATTTTTTCAAACTTGATGTTGCTTCCAAAAGCGGGTAGCTTTTCTTGGCTAGCCTTAAGAAACAAGATCTTAACAAGCAATAGATTGACCAAGCTAGGAATTATTAAGCCTTTCAAATGTACCTTATGCGAAGAGGTCTTTGAAAATTTAGATCACTTGTTTATTCAATGTTCTTATTCACAAGATTGTAGGCATTTCATTAAATAGAAACTAAACTGCTTTTTCACAGTTCCCAAAAACATTTGGAATTTTTTCAGCAGTTGGCCAGTTCTTTTTAAGTCAACACTTTTTGCATGTATTTGGTAGATAGTGCTAGCAATTATTATTTGGAATATATGGAAAATACATGTTGAATATTACACTTTTTTAGTTATAAATGCATGTAAAGAGAATCAAATTTATAAAATTGGCAGCTCAGCTCAATTACATCCTACAAAAAAATTGGATATTGCTTGGAACTTTCTAATCAGTATTTTTATCCCATACTTACTGTGAGGGTAATCAATTGGAAGAAAACTTGGAAAATATGGGTTCTCAGCATCAGGATTTTGAATTAACAAAAGGAAGAAATATCATCTCTTCATATCCAAAATTGGTAGATATTATAACAATGGAATGTATGAATCTATGAGCAAGCAAGGTTGAATAGGATGTAAAATTTCAAGAATGGAAGCTAATTTTATGATTTACATAAGCCTAGAAGGGTAGCACCTAGAATGGATTATATTTCAATTAGAAAATAAAAATTTATAAGTTGATTTGTGCATCCTTAACACTTTCAGTGATAGACAAGGTTTAATTTTTTTTTTCTTCAACCTAGGCAAGATATACATGTCACCTTATTTGCAAGCATGAAGTATTGAGTAGTGATGTAGCTAAATATTTCACACATGACAAGACATTATTCATACAAAGCCCAACCTAGCAATGTAATCATGACCCAATATGATACGTTTTATGAAAATATAATCTTTTTGTTTAAAGTTGATGCAGGTATTTATGGCCTTGTACTCAACACAAATTATCATCATTCGGATATTAATTTAAGGACTTAAGGGGTGTGATGGTTCATGAGAAAAGGCTATGATGGATCATGAGAAAATGCAAAACTTTAACGCTGAAATGAAAACAGTCACTTATAGTTGTATTATTTCTTCATTCATCTCACTTTAACTCTACCTTCTTGTATTTTCTCTATTTTAAATGTGATTGTTGATGGAATTTTGTGTGATCTTCTTAAGGCTTCCTTTCAAGGTGGTAGTTCACCATATTCTAGGTAGAATTTGTAGTTTTTTTGCATACAATAGGTTTTCTTTATGTTTGTGGGTGGGGCTCTTCAAGCCATAGGTGTTGGTTGTTATTTATATCCCTGTCTCATTTTGGTAGTGGGTTTTCTTTGTGCCTTTGGGTTATTTTCTTGGAGCTATATGTGTTGGGTGGTATTCGCAAGGGCTCTTTTCTTTGGCATCCTTTCTTTTGGTCACAATTTGGTTTTCATTGTGTGTTGTGGGTGGTGGCTTAGAAAATTTTAGAGGCCTTATTTTCATAGGTGGATTCCCATAATTACTACAATGTAGAAAAATGTCATCCTTTAAACTTTTACACTTGATTTGGGAATTATTAAATTTAAAATGGACATAATGTTTCCCTGATCTAGTGTTGTAATGTGTTTTAAGCATTCACATTAGATTTAGGCTCCTTTTAAGCTAAATAAACCTAATTTTTCCTTAATTTAATGTTGTAAAGTGTATTTAGTTACACCTTCACATCAAATTTTTGGCCCTCTTATATTTTTTACCTTCATATAATCACTAATAGGCCCCTAAGAACCTTTATTATGCATATTGAGGCAAATATCAACCGAGATCCCAACATAATCAACAAATACACCTAATTTTCCAACTCCCGGACATTTCCTACACCTAAAAAGACCTTGTGGGACCCATACGCCACCTTGGGTGTTTGAGTCCCACTCATATCAGACCTATATGCCAAATGTAGTGTATGATTCCCATTTGGCCCCTTTTTAGGGTTTTGAGTAGGAAATCAAGGTTTTGGATTCAAATTTCATGAATGTCAGCATTTGAGATTTAATAAATGGTAAGTTAGATGGAATGCCTATATAAACAGGGTTTCAAATCATTATTTCACCTAATAATTCATGATATCAACCTAAGAAATCAATAATCAAGCATCCTAAGACTTCACAAGATCATTATTGAGTATTCAATAGAATTTCTAACTTATTTAAGGGCAGTTTTCTTCATCATTTGTTGTAGAAATCCAAGATCCATCATCATGTCAAATAAATTATGCATAAAACATTTTGTTGAGCTATTTTTAGGATGTATCATCTTAGATCCATTTACAAGAATTGTTTCATATCCAATTCAAGATCAAGATCTACATTCTTCATGGCCACTTCAAGTTAGGTTAAAGATCTACATTTCAAGACATCATCCAAGGTATCATTGTCCATCTTTCATATTTCATGTTTCATTGTTTCATCATAAGATTTAATTACCTAAATGAGGTTTAACCAAGGTAAACCCCTATTTCCTAACAATCAAAAAAAAAATCTCTCTCTATGTGTCTGATTGTAGATCTAGGTGTCTTGAAGCTTAAAGGATCTTTGAAGACTAAGTTGCAAGATTGAAGAAGGTTGCATATTAGGGTTTTTGACTTAGATATTTGATAGGGAGGAAGCTATAGTAAATCATTAGGGAATACCATATTTTCATCCAAACCCTATTTCATGTTTCATTGTTTCATCATAAGATTTAATTACCTAAATGAGGTTTAACCAAGGTAAACCCCTATTTCCTAACAATCAAAAAAAAAATCTCTCTCTATATGTCTGATTGTAGATCTAGGTGTCTTGAAGCTTAAAGGATCTTTGAAGACTAAGTTGCAAGATTGAAGAAGGTTGCATATTAGGGTTTTTGACTTAGATATTTGATAGGGAGGAAGATATAGTAAATCATTAGGGAATACCATATTTTCATCCAAACCCTAATACTAGGACTAAATTGCCACTTCTGGCGTATGAGTCCTAGTACTTCCTTTTTCTATATTTTAGGAGATCAAGACCAGTCATTGAGAGATTCCATTTTTGGCACAAAATACCATAGTCTGGTACCAAATCGCCCAAACTGGTGTATGATTCCCAAGGAGCATCAAACAAAAAATTTCAAGGTTTTGGAGCTTACTTTGACCTCATCTTTCTTCTGGATGCACCTCTATTCATTCTTAGTTTGTTATTTTGTTTTTCAGTTTCATTTCCTAGGCCATATGTTAGGTTTTGCATGCTACACTTATTTCTTATTTTTCAAATCCCTAGCTTGGTGGTGAACCACTCTTTAGTCTTTTATAATACCCCTAGGATAAGATTTAGTAGATCTCTTTCCCTTATTCCATCCTTGGACTGAGATATCTAGGTTTTCCTTGAATGAAACTTAGTGAAATAGGTCATAAACACCTAGTTCCATCTCTGAAAAGGTGGAACCCTATTTCTTAGGTTTCATTTTGGTGAACCTAGCCTTTATAACATCATCTTTTTTTATTTGGAGTGCATTAAAGACCTAGATATTGCTTGCATTAACTTGGCATTAGGTCTTTCATTAGTGAAAGTGCATATAGGTTACATTTTTGCCTCTTAGATCATTCAATTTTACTGAAATTCCACAATCGCAAATAGTCAAGTTAGCATATAATTTAGACAACTTAGAAGCAACTTAGAATTTTCTGAAATTGGTGAAAAAGCCCTAATCTAAGACTCATATGCCCCTGTGGGAAATTTAGTCCCAGTACAGGTTGTTTTTCCTACTTTTTGGAATTCTATGTTGTGCATTTTTTAGCATTTGACCATTCCAAAAAGTCTAACTAGGACTGATATGCCCCTCTAGGTGAATTAGTCCTGGATCATCCCTAAAACAACCTTTTACAACATGAAAAACACCATTTTTGTGCTTTTGTTGCTATCATTGAATAACTGTTTTAGTTTGCTATGTTTTTGTTACTTGCATTTCATTATATCTAGTTTAATTTGGTTCATTTCATGCATTGCCTAATTTCAAACCTTATTTTCAAATTGTTGTGAGTGTAATAAGAAAATTACCTTGTTTAGAATATGAAAATTATATTTACACATTTCATTCTAGGTCATTATATTGCATTTAAAGTCTCTTTTCATTTTTATTTTGTATAGATTATTTTTCACAAAATGTTAGTATCTATCTTTTCCAAGTTTTCAAAGAAAAAGTTAGTCAATAAGCATGGTAGTCATTCATTCAATACATTTCCTAGTTATGAGAGTCTCTTAGCGCAAGAAAGTGAAAATGTTGACAGTTTCCTTAAATATACACCCTCTCTTATCTCTCCTATATGTGGGAATGATGTGATAGAAGAATATGCAAGTATATAAAATCATGATAATCATAATTGATTTTCTCCTAATACCTCTCCTACTAGTGACAAAGGTATCTTGGTGAAAGAAGATGTGATCATTGAGAATCATGAAGGTCTTGTTTGTCCTTCTCATTGTCCCCCTTGGGAAGATATTATGACACAAGAGAATGAGATCATAGACACATTTCTAAACATCACCTTACCTAGTCTCCATGCATCCCTTGCTTGTGAGAATGTTTTATTGAAAGAGGATGAGATCATAGATAAATGTGACAATCAAATTTTCTCTTTTCCTAGTATCTATCCTAGTTGTAATGAGGATATTTTGGTGTTAAGAGATCAAACCAATGAGAGTAATGAGAATCTTATGTGTGTCAAAATAATAATTGAACAAGATAATACCATCATTGATAAACAAGAAAATCCAACTATTGATAACTCCCTTACTTGTGATGAAGTCATTTTAGAAGAATCAACCTTTGAATGTCATACACATCTAGTTTGTAGTTCTCCTAAAACCTCTCCTAATAGGGAGGGTCATGGTGCAAGAAAATGTGAACATTGAGACATGTCTTTCAATCAGTAGTAATGAGGCTTCCTTAGATGAAGATGATGAAGTGACATTAGACTCCTCTTCACTAAGCTATCATGAAAATAAGGACAATTTTATTGAGGTTATGACAACACAAATTGGATCTCCTTTAATTAGTGAGCATCCTAAGTAACCTCCCATTAGTGAACCACATAAAAAGAAAATAAGAGATTTCTTGAATTCTATGATGCAAATTGATAGTGTAACAATGTTTCACAGTGACCAAATTATAATGCGGTTGTTCAAGCATGTAGGTAACCACAAACCACTCCCACTTCACTACCATTTCCTTAACATATTTTTCCTAGTGCTCCTTGTTTTCCTTTACATAATTTCATTGAAGACCTTAAAAGGAATCCCGCTAATGTATCCTTATGGCATCTTATTCAAACATAACCTACATACAACTGGTCATTCTAAGAAATGTTGCAAATGAAGTAGGAGGAGATCAAATATTCTATGAAATTGAATGATGTAGCATCCTTCTTTGATCGTATGCAAGTCACATAGTCAAAAATCATATTCCATAAACATGAATTATCCTCATTTGAGATTCAAAACAAAAATGAACCTAAGTTAGACACACTCTCATAGACTATGGAGTAGGTCTTAATTTTTGTAGCATTGACCTCCTAGATAAAATTGGCATGGACAAGAGGCTTATCCAACTTAATGATGTTAATTTTTATGGCTTTGACAATGTTAATAGGAAATCTTTAGGAATGATCAAATTACCTATTGAGGTCAAACCTGTAGTGTTTCCTACCCCTATCGAAATCATGCTAGGGCCTCTTTCATACAATCTTCTCCTAGGGAGACCATGGGTCCATGCTATGAAAGGATTCCCATCTACTCTTCATCGTGCAATGAAATTTGAACACAAAAGTAATGTATACATGGTTGACATAGATGAACAAAGCTATAAATCATATGGATCACAACACTCCTAACTCCCCTAATACATTCAGTACAAAATCAAAAGTTGAACCTATACAAGTTGATGCTAATTCTAATTGTCTTTCACCTACAACAAAACTCTTTAGTGATAATTGGGGGTCAATAGATTTTACACCTCGTTTCAATGAAGAATCCAAAATATCACCCTCAAATTCTCAAGAATCATATACGAATGATTCATTTTTATACACAAGTTCTAGTGATGATTGGGGTTCATTAGAATTTACACCCTCCTTTATGGGAGAGTACAAAGTCTCACAATTTAAACCAAAAAAAACTTTTGTTTCATTTTTCTCAACTTGGTTCTATGTCAAAAAAATTACCCCATGGTGGTAATGGGGGCTATTTAACTCTCATCCCTCATGAGAGGACGATGCATAACTTTAAGAAACCTAAAAAGGATTTGTATTCTCATGAAGAAGCCAATCCTTCTCAAAAAAATAAACCCTCTTCATCTGAATTGAAAGATTGTTATGGTTTTGGATACAAACTCCCTCCTAAACATGGATACAATGAACACATAAAGAAAATTGATATATGATACTCTTTCGAGAAAGATCTAGGTTTACCACCATTATCTTCATTTTTATCTAAGGATTTATAATTTAGTGTGTCTATTATATCTTGTGCAAATACAAGAACATCTTCTACTATTGATCAAGAGGGTATCTTGTCGAGACTCCTCCAAGAACATGAAAGAAATTTTACTACAAGACTTCATTTTGTGCATATCATAGAGCTCATGGTCATTCTAGTAATGAATGTAAGGCTTTGAGTAACCAAATTCAACATCTTAAGGATTGTGGTGTTCTTCCTTGTGTTGAAGCACCTAGACCCTCTAATTGATATTGATCACCTACGTTAACTCTTGTCCTACACTAAGTGGGGGAAAGGGGTTAGGTAGCCTTGTCCTTGTATGACACCTTTTGTTGTCTCTTTTGGATATTTGACCACATTCCATGTATATATAAGAGCAAGCTTGGGATGTAGATGACATACTTTCAGCTGGCTCACATGTGATGTAATGAGCTATTTCATTTTGGGGGAAACCCCTTATCCATGTTGTAGTTTCATTTGGGAACATATGACTGGGCATATGGATTTCTAAATAACCTCTCATGTCTTCTTATACTTTGAAGAAATTTCTCACAACAATGGTGTTAGCAACCGCTTTAAAGTGGGGGAATACATCAAAACTCATGTTTCACTATTTGATTTTCTATACTTTTAGGATGCATCCTTTTCTTGGTGGTGTCATTGGGCTTGATATCCTCTGAGAGCATGATATTTTTTTTGAAAATTAAGCTGATTATGTAGCTTAATACTTTGTAAAACTTTGTGATTACTGATCTAATTAAGTATTCATTGTTACAGATTCTTTGTGGATGATTATCTGGTTAGATTCATTTTACCATTTGTAGAATGAAGACATAAGGTTGTAGAAGAATTAGATAGAATATTAGAAGTTACACAACATATATCGTCGAGAAACCCCTTCGGGAAAAAACTCCACCAAGAATCAATGTATTATTTAATCTAAAAATAAGATTACAATCATTCCAATCCTTGTTTGAGATGCTTATTTTCCCTTCAACACACCTTCTTCACAACCTGCAATAAAATATGATGCAAACTCTCTTCAACTTGCTTTAGATAAATAGACAATAATTATCCTTGTAAACTCCAAAGAGTTAGAATTACAAAGCTAAATTCTTATTTCACAAAACATACACCTATTCCTTGCAAGTAAGGTTCTACCATGAAGAACAATGTCAAAACAACTGCTTCATCCATTTGGGCATCCCAAACTGAATTCATAACTCAAACTTGATTCTGAAGATATCTTCTAAGCTTATCCTCAAACATGGCCCCCAAGAATGAAGCCACTTAACTCAGCCTTATAAAATATCTTATCATGCAAAAGTGTTAACTCCAAGAAGCCAACTTGGGAGCCCAAGGTGGGTTCAAGTCAATCTCTGTTAACTAAAACATATCTCTCCACCATTCATGCAAATACCATGCATGATTGATCGTCCCCTATTAACTAAAAGTAGTCACCTATTATATGTCATGCAACTCAATTCATTAGCATGCAATTCAATTCAACTAAACTCAACTAACATGCAACTCAAACTAACTACATGCAACTGAATTGAACTGAACTGAACTTAATGCATATAAACATCAATCCCTAACTTCTAGGATCTTTATATGCATTACAAAAGTGTTATCTTTTTCTCCAAATAGTTAACTTAACTCAAGATGGGTTCCACCTTCCATGTGGGGGACCCATGTGCTCCTATTATTTAGGAACTCATATTGGGTTCCCTCACATGTTCCTATCATTTAGAATTAATTAGAGATCATGTTAGTTAACTTGATTATTTTATTCAAAATTAATCTCTTTCTAATCCTAGTGTTGGGAGACACTTTCCAAGGACTTAGGAGATAAATGAAATACTGTTTAGGATTGCAATTAAATGGAATCCTATTTCCAACATTCTCCCACTTAACATTATACATTGCAATTATTCTAAACAAGAAATAATTATTATAAATCAAGTACAAGTCTCAAGGCCAATGTCCTTCTTGCACCAAGAGAACTTATCTATAGAAACTGGTTTCATAAGATAATCTGCAACATTAATCAAAGTTTCAACTTTCTCAATTAATACCTTTCCACTCTCAACCATTTCTCACACAAAGTGATTTTGACCATCAACATACTTAGTATGAGCATGATACATAGGATTTTTGGCTAAAAAAATAACATTCTAACTATCACATTCAAGTCTAACTTGCTTGGAATTAAAACCAATACCTTTCCCAAGTCTCTGCAACCAAATTCCCTCTTTAGAAACATGTGTAGCAGCCATGTACTCTACTTCTATGGTGGAAAAATCAACCATGGACTACCTCTTACTCATCCAACAAACTGCAACTCCAAACAAAGTAAACACATAGTCACTTGTCAACCTCCAACTGTCCAGATCTCCTACCCAATCTAAATCAACAAAAACATGTATGTCCAATGATCTATGCATAATATAAATGTCATTATCACCATCATAAATGAAGCAATAATTAGAAGTACCTCGTAAATATCTAAAGACCCTATTAACATAAGTCCAATGTTCTTTACTAAATTTAGGCATAAAGCTACTAAGAACTCCCACTACTTGGGCTATATCTGGTCTCGTACAAACCATTGCATACATTAAACTACCAATTGCACTAGCATATGGAATTTTAGACATTTCCTCATAATCGAAATCATATTTAGGACTCATGTCTAAACTTAACTTTGTGCCAATTGATAAAGGAATATTAATTGGTTTATTGTCCTACATGTTAAATTGTTTCAAAATAGTATCAACATAATTTCTCTAACTTACGAAAAGCTTTCTATTACCTCTATCTTTCCTAATCTCCATACCAAGGATATATTTTTCAACCCCTAGATCTTTCATCTCAAATGTGCTTGAGAGTTGTGCTTTCAATTCTTTTATCATTACCTTGATGTTACCAATAAACAACATGTCATCAACATACAAGATAATACTTAAAAGTTGATCATCAATAATTTTTATGTAAACACAATGATCTTCCTCACTCCTAACATAACCAATTTTCAAAGAAAAATCATCAAACTTTTGGTACCACATTCCTGGTGATTGTTTCAATCCATATAAAGATCTCTTTAACCTGCAAACCAATTCTTCTTATCCTTTTACAACAAAACCATCAGGTTGTTTCATATAAATCTCCTCATGAAGATTCCCATGCAAAAAAGTAGTTTTCACATCCATTTTCTCTATCTCAAAATCATAAACAATAGTAATAGATAAAAATAATCTAATAGAAGTTAATTTAGCAAAAGGACAAAAGGTTTCATTAAATTCAACTCCCTCTCTCTGGGAGTAGCCCTTGGCTACTAATCTAGCCTTGTACCTTTTGAGATTACCATCCGCTCCAATTTTCTTTTTAAAGATCCATTTACAAGAAATGGCCTTTCTTCCTTTGGAAAAACTCTCAAGATACCATGTGTCACAAGTTTCTAAGGATTCCATTTCCTCATACATATTTTGTGACCAAATGTTATGAAATAGCTTGCACAATAGAAGAATATGATATGAAATATGATGCAAAATACTTGATAATAACTGAGAATAACAAGCCACTTCGTGGGGGAAAACCTCCAAATATCTCTAATGAGAACACTCTTCACAACTTGATGATGAAATGAGACTCTCTACCTCCTATGTATACATATTTGTGCCTAAGATATCACCTAGGCTGACATAGATAGCCTTATATAAGTCTTAGGCCGACCTAAGTGACTAAATAACAATATACTAATGATAATATGACTTAATTAAGAGTTAATATAGCCACAAGTCGACTATTCATAGTCATATACACTATGGAAGTAAGGGCATAACATGCCCCCCACCTTTACAAAAGTGTTGTCCTCAATGCTGAACAATTGTGGCAGTTTCTTCATATAATCTTCATCATCCCATGTGGTAACTTCAATTAGAAAATATTTCCTTATAATGAGGTAGCTTGGGATTATTGATGTCCTTAGCTTCTTCATGCATGTCTAGAAAATTAACTTTAGCTCCAAGATGTGTCATCCCTTTGCATCAAGCTCTTGATGGTGATGAATGTATTCTTCCTTTAATTTAACCTTTTTATGTGCCATAGAGGAAGAGGTGAGGAATAGTACATGGTACCCTTGCATTGGTTGAATAGCTTGATTAGGAACTTCTTCTTCTTCATTGTCTTTTTCCTTTTCTTTTGTTTCTTCTTCTTCTTCTTCTTCTTCCATTTCTTCTTCTTCCACTTCTTTTGCTTCTTCTCCTTCTTCTTTTGGTTCTTCTACTTCTTCTTCTTCTTCTGCTTCTTCTTCTGTTGGTTCTTCTTTTGGTTATTCTTCTTATTCTTCTTCTTCTTCTTCTTCTTCTTCTTCTTCTTCTTCTTCTTCTTCTTCTTCTTCTTCTTCTTCTTCCTCCTCTTCTTCTTCTTCTTCTTCTTCTTCTTCTTCTTCTGGTTCTTCTTCTTCTTCTTCTTCTTGGTTGCTTGAGACATCCTCTCTTGCTTCATTCATAAAGGCACTTAACATACTTCGTATGTCTGATATATCTCCTCTTAAGCTGCACATCTCCAACTTGATTGAGGAAATTTCTTCCTTGACCTTACTTCCTCGTTGGGATTAATATCCTCTATTTTTCCCCCATCCTTATCAAGGGATTTCTCTAGTGTGACAACATTCTTTTTGCCCCTTGTTGCAAGCCCCGTCATGATGAGAACCAATAATTTTGAAATAAATAACACAAATGAAACTTAAATTCTCTAAAAAAATTATTGTAACTTACTAGGGCCAAAATAACTCTCACCTAGAAAAATCTCCAAGAAATAAGTAGATTTGTAGCCTTGAGAGTGATTTTTGTGAAAACCTTAATTTTCAATAACTTTCTTATTTATAATTCAATTCCTCTAAGTTTTTTACTATAAGCTCCTTTTATATGTCTTCAAAAACCTAATAAAAATCAGGTTCCAATTCGACAAGATGTGAGAGATATGTAGATTCCAAATAAATTGTGTAGAAACACTAATTCTACAATAATTTGCTCAATTTTTCTTCAATTCTCCAAAATCTGAAAGATATGCTCTTCCCAAAATTTCCTTCAATATTAAGAAAAAAAACATTGCTTCTACGGTGCCAAGATCATGCTTTGATACCACTCAAGTTATGATCAATAACTTGCACAATAGAAGAATATGATATGAAAAATGCCACAAAATACTTGATAATAACTGAGAATAACAACCGCTTAGAGGGGGAAAACCTCCAAATATCTCTAATGAGAACACACTTCACAACTTGATGATGAAATAAGACTCTCTACCTCCTATATATACCTATTTATGCCTATGATATCACCTAGGCCGACCTAGATAGCCCTATATAAGTCTTAGACTGACCTAAACAACTAAATAAAAAAATACTAATGATAATATGACTTAATTAAGAGTTAATATAGCCACAAGCCGACTATTCATAGTGATATACACTATGGAAGTAAGGGCATAACACCAAAGCTTGTTCTCATCTGAAGGCAAAGCTTCCTTGTAAGAACTGGGTTCATCATTAGTACTCATCAAAGCAAATATACAATGGAAATTAGGTGGGCTATACCTATAAAATGGATTCTATTTGCTTGCGGATCTTCTCAAAGGGGTTTCTACTTGTTCCTCAATATGCTCATCTTGAGCATCTATCTCAGAAGAACTTTGTGAACTCTCCTCATCCACTCCATCCAATTATTCTTCAACATGTGCATCTTCTTGCTTCTGATTATTTATCTCAAAATAAACTGTTTGAGAAGTATCCTTCTCCTTTGGTTGTTTTTATCCTAAATAAGCTCTAAATTCCTTGAAAATCACATCTCTAGATAAAGTAATTTATTGAGTTAGTGGATTCCAAAGCTTGTAACCTTTTACATTTTCACCATAACCTATGAATATGCATTTTTGTGCTTTAGGATCCAATTTAGATCGCTTTTCTTGAGGCACATGAACAAAATCCTCGCAACCAAAGATCCTTAAATGTGCAACACTAGGATTCCTACCTAACCACATTTCATAAGGAGTTTTATCTTCAACAGATGAATTAGGGGATTTATTGATTAAATAACAAGAAGTACTTACAACCTCAGCCCAAAGGGACTGATCTAGCTTAGCACTACTTAACACACTCCTAGCTTTTTCCATTAAGGTTCAGTTCCTCTTTTCAGCTACTCCATTTTGTTAAGGTGTATATGGAGTAGTTTTTTGTCTCACAATTCTTGCATGCTTACAATAATCATGAAATTCCCTAGAACAATATTCACCACCATTATATGATCTGATTATTTCTCAACCAAGTCCTTAAATTATTTAAACTTATTAAAAACATCAGATTTGTTATGCATAAAATAGATCCAAGTGTAGCTTGAGACATCATTAATAAATGCGACATAGTATCTAGATTTTCCAATAGAGTCAATATCCACAGGGCCCATTACATCTGAATGAATAATCTCTAATAATATTTTAGCTTTATTTTTTCCACTAGTAAATTTAGATCTAGATTGCTTTCCAAACACACAATTCTCACAAAATTCATTGTTGCAAATATTATAATTAGGAATACCGTCAACCAATTTTTTATTAAGAATGGTCCTAAGACCTTTTTCTCCAATGTGGCCCAATCTATGGTGCCACAACATACATGTATTTTTCAGCTTTAGTTACATTGGTTAAATTATTTACATTGGAGGTATTTAGCTTAAACCAAGTCCCAATTTGAGATCCTTTAACAACCACCATATTCCCTTTCACCGATGTGCAACCACCTTTGTCAAATGTCACATACATTCCATAATCATTGAACTTAGAGACATAAAGTAGATTTCTATCAAGTCCTAGAATATGTAAAACATCATTAAGGGTCTTAACCCTACCATCACTAAAACATAACTTTACCTCTCCTTTTCCAATAACCTTTGTTGTCATGTTGTATCCAAAGAATACATCCCCTCCATCATATTCAATATACTTAGTGAACCACTCCTTGTTAGGAGTCATATGATAGGAGCAACCTGAATCAATAAGCCAAGAGATATCAACAACAATATTAGAAGAAATGAATAATGTATCATTACTGTCATCTGTGGATTTCTATGTAGAAGCATCAAAACTCTATTTCTTTCTCTTACAATCTTTCTTTATATGTCTAGGTTTTCCATAATTCCAACATTTTACCTTACTCTTACCAGGGGTTTCAGACCATCCTTTGGACTTATCCTTTCCTTTCTTGTCTTCCTTATATTCCTTTTCCTTAGGCCTACGTCTTACAAATAAGGCATCTTGATATCCAATTTTAGACTTCCTCCTCATCTCCTCTGATAGAAGACTAGGAATTATATTTTCCATCTTTGGATATGTACCACTACCATTGATAGCAACAATTAGATTTTCCCAAGACTCTAGGCATGTGCAGGATCATGGTATGCCAAAAAGTGGCAATGGAGAAAAAATTATGTGTTTCATCAACTCAAAAACGTGAAAATGCTGAGTTGACTTTATGTGGCTTGGGTGTCAGTACACACTACCGAAGCAAAGCCCAAACCTAGATTTCCAAATCGGATATCCTATTCAAATCAGATATCTGATTTGTGACACACATATATTTCTATATCAGCCTGATTTAAACTCATTCTCATTTCACATTTTCTTAACCACAGTGGGCGCATAGTGAAAAGTTCATTCCGCAAATCAGATATCTGATTTGGTGCAAATCCATCTTCAAAAGGTTAGATTATTGATTTTTCTTTGCTCTAATCAAATTTTCAATTAGATTTGTGTAATTTTAGTTGATTTTTTTCAAAATAGGGTTTTTGATAGATTTTTAATGAAAAATTTGAGTTTAGTATGGATTTTGATGAAAATTGAATGTTTGTAATGGATTTTGATTTTAAATAGTGTTTTTTTATGTATTTGGATTAAAAATTAGAGAATTTTATAGATTTTTGTTAAAAACTAGGGTTTTTCTTGGATTTTTTTTAAAAACTAGGGTATTTTTATAATATTTTCATTTATATTGTCTAATTTTAATTAGATTAATTAGTTTTTAATTTTAATCAGGCATTATGGCTGCTCCACCACCTCCACCACCTCCACCACCTCCACAGCTATCAATTCAAGAATTAATTTATGAAAAATTGCAACAATTAAGGGGCATTTCTTAAGTTTATATGAGAGTCCCTCGATTATCTAAGATGACAAACACAATGAAAGAAATAATTAAAAACATAGAAACCCTCTCCTCACAACATAATGCCTTTCATTCATGGCGAGAAGACATGAGATAATATTATGCATGTGGATTGTCCTATGATGATGTGAAAGATCTTAGAATAACCAAAGCCCAAATAGCCTCTTTCTTTGTTAACCCCCACACTAGTTTTCCAGTTAATGTTAATAAAACAAAACTTTCTATAAAATGGTGCACTCATAGAGACATTGTAGAAAATTTTTGGGATCGTTGGTGTATGGTTTTTTTGAAACCACCGAACAACAATTGTGATATACCATTTAACTTTATAAAAAAATTATATGTTGAGTTTGTGTTAGGGCATCATGTCAATTACTTTGACATTAAACCCTTCTAGGGCATTGGTGGAGGTATGCCCCAGAATAGACCAGGGGAAATTAGAGTAATACCCCGCCCATATGTTCCCCCTCCTCCCCTTCCTCTGCCACCTTTAGTATACCATCCAGATATTATGCAGGATGCGGCCACATAGACTATCCACGCTATTCACTCTTTGAGTGGTCTTTTGGTTTTGCATCCTTCTGTAGTAGCTCAGCCACATTCTGGTGATGTTGGTGATGGCTTGAGTGCTGCTGCATCATCCTCGTCAGGTCCACATATTTGTGTACCACATACTTACTCCATGTGCTGCCAGATATGCTTGGGTCCTCTTGTACATCCTGCCGAGCATTCCTTAGACACTTCTTATTATGACTTCCATGATGTGTACATTATAGATCAGACGCAGGGGAGTGGAGCACACCATATAGAGTCCTCTCCTGCTAGAGAGGGGAACATTGGAATAGTGACACAGGTAAAATTTTAGTTGTGAATTCATAACTTGCATTTGTTTTTAAATGAATATTAACAAGAGATAGTATAATGTACTAATATTTATTTACATGGTCTATTTAATAGTTGATGTCGAGGAGGAGCTGACACATGTGACGGATAGCACCCTGAGGGCCATTTCATTTGCCCTCGACATGCACACAGTATATATTTTTGCACTCACTCATTTACATTTATTTATTATATACTTTCTTGTCATTTGAATTGTCATTAATGAAATTATATAATAACTTATATGTTTATCTTATTTTCCTCTTGTAGGAAATACCTAGTGCGAGTGAGGTGCAACCTTGTCTAGATTATGGAAGTGCAATGTTGGATAAGGGGAAGGTAATTGAACTCAAATTTGATTGAATTAAGAATTTTAAGATCTTATATTGATTATCATTACATCGACATAGATTGGTAGTTTCATATGTACTTGTCATTTTTATGTGCAGGGAATTATGAGCTATACATCCTTGTTGACAAGTGACACAATGCCCAAAGCATATGTATTGGAACACTTGAAGGAGTAGGTGTTGAAGCACCTCAGGGAGGAGGTGTTGAAATGCCTAAAGGAGATAAAGAAAAAGATCAACCTAAAGAAGTATGTGTTCATTTTATTTTGTGTTTGGTATTTATATGTTCCTATTATTGAGAATTATATGTTAACTTGGATCACTTTTATGTTTTTTTTCACCTATATAGATTGAAATTACAAAAGATGGTTTGGTCAGTTCTTTGAGAGGGGAATATTCTAGGAATCCTGACCCTTTGAAGAGACGGATATTTCAGGTAATCAAGATTACAATTTTAGAGTTCTATTATAATTTAATGTATATTGATTTTGATGTTAATTATTCGATTTTAAATTATATAGTATAACTAATCTCAATTGTGGTTTGACTTTTTCTTGTGCAGCTACCTTCAGAGGCAACGAGTGGTTCAAAGAGGCTCCATTTTGATGATCCACCAGTAGTTTAGGATGAGATAGACATTTTGGCATGTAAATATTGAATAGATACTGAGATGGCATATGCCACATATTGTAAAATTTTGTTTGAGTTGCCATTGATGCCTTTTTTGTATATGGACATACACTTGATTATTGGATAATTTGATATATAGAAGTTGACAATGAAAATTTAATTTCCTCCTCATGTGCATAATTAAACTCTTTGAATTTTAATCAAGTGAAGCAATGGTTAAAATATCTTGATGTAAAATAGCATAAAGAATGGTTATATTATGTAGTTTATTCATATTGCTGATTACATTGCATTACACATCTTTCAGAACTCAAAGCATTACACATTGCATAAGTAACAACTAGATCTTGATAGATGAAAAAAAATTCAATTACAATATAGTTTTTACAAATTCAACCTAGCGATTCGCAATTACTGCAGTACATAACTAATAATTAAAAATTTATTCATATTATTAGATTACATTGCATTGCACATCTTTCAAACTCAAAGCATTACTTCACATTGCATAAGAAGTAACAACTAGATCGGATGAAAGATTTCAATTAGGCCTTTGCCCCTCATTCCACACACTATTCAACCATTTACTTGTTGGTGTAGGGGGCCGAACAATGGAGAAAACATGTAAAAATAATATATATATATATATATATATATATATATATATATATATATATGCAGCCTAGAAGCATGAGTTATTACCAATATTAATGCATCACCATTGATTACCTTGAACTAGAGATTTGAAGCAGCATCATTCTAAGAAGCCCAAACTAGATAGGTACCGATCAATCCTTTCGTACCATGCACGAGGAGCCTGCTTAAGACCATACAAGGCCTTCTTCAGCTTACACACATGTGACTCCTTCCCATGAACCTCAAAACCATCAGGTTGCTCGACATAAACTTCTTCCTCAATCACACCATTGAGAAAAGTTGTCTTCACATCTATTTGATGAATCTTCCATCCTCTTGATGTAGTAAGGGCAATGATAGTTCTAACAGAAGTGTAACTAGCAGCAGGAGCAAATTTTTCTTCATAATCAACTCCCTCTTTTTGACAAAACCATTGTCAATCAACCAAGTGTTGGTGTCAGTGGGTACATTGCTTGACAATGTTGAGCAAAACAAATATTCATTCTTTTGTGGAGAAACATCATCTACATCTGCAATGGAGGCTTGATGCTTAGGTCTATTTGAACAATGATTGGAAAAGTGACCAAACTTATCACACCTAAAGCATTGAATTTTTTCAATTCACAATGAAGGTCTAGATAATGAAGCTCTTTTATTTGGGTTGTAGATCAAACAAACTGAAAAAGGAGACAAGGGGTCAGAAGTTCTAATCTACTTCCTAAGAATTCAAGAGACGGTATTGACTTGGTGAAATGAAACCAAACTTTGTTTCACCACACAGGAATCGCGCCAACTACGCAAATCCATTGCAATCTTCAAGGAAATGTGCTTATGGTTTTCATATCATGAATAAATACCTTCCAATTGAACAATATTTATCCAAACAGAAGTTAAGAATCCACAGAGTAATCTTAGGCTAACTTTAGGCAAATTTTATTCCAAGTGTAATCTAATTCTAATCTATCTCCTATCTATGTTGGAAAAGTTATGCAACCATGCACACTATTTGACAATAAAAGTGGTTCAAATCAAATCATGCATAAGAGCTTTTATTATCAGAAATAGTCTATCACAACAATTCTATACACTGTCTCCACCCTTTACAAATGAAGGGTGAGCTCAATTTCACTTTAAGGCTGGCAGACTTCCTCTTTTCTCTTGCCATTTCAGACTTAACATGATGAGCGGACTTCACTCATTCACTTTCCAAGTTCATATTCTTCTAAATGCGGACACTCATTATCCTCTTGAAGCAGATTTGGCAAGATTCCATCTTTTATGCCATGTCACTCTTTGGTAAGCTTGGACCTTGTCAAGTTTCATGGCCAAGACATGTGGCGGACTTCAATCATGTTTGGCACATCCCTTTCTTAACATGGGCAGGCTTTGCTGAGTGTTTGTGCCAAGAAACAAGGGCAGACTTCGCTATATTGTATGCCACTTTTGTATGGCTAGGCGAGCTTAATCTTAGCAAGTGCCATGTTTTACTCTTGAAGCCCGGACTCTACT